>JXSR01S067281.1:0-15377 GCA_000969725.1 Ophiothrix spiculata | reverse complement strand
TTTAATATTATAATTTTGTATTTCATAGCCTCCTATTATATATTCCTGCGTAAAATTAATCACATTTTCATCTACCTTCAAAATGGAGGGAACATTACTCTGCTGTGATATTTAACATGGATTAGGCCAATTAAAATTAATTGTTGTCTCAAAGCTCCCGAGTGTGTTAGTTGGAGAAAAATATGAGCAATATTTAAGTACCAAAATCTCAAAAGGCTAGAAAAAAGTTGAAGCAATCGGACAATGCTCCTTTAATTTGATAACTTTTTAAAAATATTAGTCCAAAAGCCTAAGAAAAAATGTTTGTTAAAAAAGAATTTATAATTTTTCAGTCTATTTTGTGGGTTTCCACGAAAACTGCAGACTAGTAACAGTCAAAATAAATCAAGAAAGTACCTTTGGCTGCAAACTCTGACTCAAAATCATGCTTGTCATTTCCCATTATACTGCTCCCATTGCCTTCTGCCGCAGCAGGTCTCCAGCCTTCATCTGCATCTAGCTGAAGAGGGTTATTCAACATGGCCATAATAACACCAAACGCTTCCTTGGTGTTAACTGTAGGAGAGGGTGCTGTTATACCGCCTGGAGTATGGCTCGGTGTGATACGACTGAGTCGACCGCTGTGGGATGAAGCACGGCTGTCTGGGCACAGGCTCCTGTTCAACGGTGTCTTCGTTTGAGATGTGTTGTTGGAGGACGTGTTGAAAATTGCCGATGCGTTGGGAGTGATGATATTACTCAGATTAGGGAGGGGTGGTGGTTTACCGAAACATGGCGTGGGCTGATTGGTTTTGACTAATGCTTGTAGATGGTCCATATTAACTGAAATGTTATAATAAGATCATAAAAATGATAATAATCACTTTCAGTTTTGTTCAGTAATTTTTCCTTATAGCCCTTATTTCAGCTTCCCATATTATTGGCTATTTCAGCTTCCTATATTATTGGTGGGACAGCTTAAAAAAAAGATGCAAAGAAAGAAGATTTATACTTTGATCAACACCAATTAGGCGACCCTCTTCACATCGTGAGTTGATACAGATAAGGAGGTGCGTAGCTGAATAGTACAACTGCAGGATACGCAGCGCACATTGTACACGTGACTCGCGCATTAGTATCTGCGACGTGCGTGTAAGTGGGATTATGTTTACTTGCGGATGTAGAAAAATAAAGCCTCATAATTTCCTCCTATTTAGCGTTGATCAAAGTATAAGTACTCAGAAAACCAGATGGTCTGTGAACTGTAACTAGTCTCGCCTGCTTCATCAACAGCCTACTGCATCATTCATCTCAGTTCAAATTTTTGATATCTAAAATTTACCTTCAATGACCTTGACTTGACCTGAACCCACCAGGACACACCCTTGGCCAAGGACTATTCAAGGTGGTATCCAAGGGAATAAAGTTATAATAATTACCTTGAAATGACCTCAGATGAATTTGAATGATCACAAGACAAATTTTGGCCAGGACTATTCAAGGTGGTATCCAAGGGAATAATAATTACCTTGAAATGACCTCAGATGACCTTGAATGATCTCAGGACGAATTTTTGATTATTTAAGGACATTTGACCCTAAATAACCTTTTGACCTTGACCTTGCCCTACAAAGACACCCTAGGTATGTTAGTTTTGTCCAGGTGGGAACAGTTTAAGAGTTATTGCAGTGATCTTGAAATGACCAAGGATCAACATTTTGAATAGTTTTTGTTATTGACCTTGAAAACAACATTTTGACCTTAAATGAACTTGATCAAAATTGTCTTAGTGACCTTGAAATGACCATGGGTGACCTTCTGAACATTTTTGGTGTTTAACTCTGAAATAACATTTTGAACTTGAATGACCTTGACCACTCTCCCCAAAAATTACCGGACAGACATGCAAACTAAGGACTCATTTTACTACAACAGTATTAGCCATCTTCACAGGCTATTACAAAAAGCAATGATAGTTAATAGGAACAAGCTTTATTCAACAACAATAAAATGATGAATTCAATTCCAATAAATATGCATTGTTGTTTGGTTACTCACCTGTCCTGGTTTCATCAAATTGCAGCTGCTTGGTGCAAGAAATAGAAAGATTGCTGTGGACAAATCAAACATAAATGCATGGGATTAGTTCAAATAATTCACCTGAGCTACATTAAGCCTGCGTTGTTTTTGGAAAACTGTACAGTGTACCATCTACATTGAGTTTGAGTTCCATGGAATTTTATACTACCGTAATTCATTACTGGAGGAATCTTTTGTATGCTCTAACAAACAAATGCCTAACTTTGCTCAAATAAATCATGCTACGTTTGAAGTTAAACAAGATCATGGTCATTGTATGGAATATCAAAAACCTACATGTTTTGCTTACTAAAGGCAGGTTCTCAGTCACATTCGTGTAAGAGCCATTCATGGCCGAGAACGTGTGCAGTCCATCAACTTACAACAAAACCTGCTTTGGAAATCTCAAGGCAAGTGAAATAAGATACATCCTCAAACTGATGAAGCAACAGTTTGTGACAGCCAATTAAGCAAATATGAAACCAATATAACTGTTTGTTACATTATCCTATTCGTTTAGCTAGCATCAACTTGTAACAGATAAAACTAAATGGGAAACTCAGCAGGGGGTTCAACACAGTGTAAGTTGATTGACTTTGCGTCAGTGCTCTCACTTGTGTGTCAGGTTTTGCCTTCTACTCACACAAAACTGCAAAATCCATCTTGATCATGGATGGACAACAAAAAATACAATTCTTATGTTTCCATCTGCATTTAGGGAAGCATTGGCTGACCAGCCATTAGTGGGCCTAATGAGAATTTCTGCACAATGGAATATCCAATTACATACATTTGAATGAAAATATAAGAAAATATATATTAATAAGATTTGGTTTCATCTAAATACCTCTAGATTCATTGAATATGAATGTCACTTACGCTGGATTTTCTTGAACATCATGCTGTTCATGACTTTGTTGGCCGTTCCCATATTGGTCTTTATCCTGCTCACTACGGTAAGCAGATTCGTTCAATCGATGACTTTGCGTTTGTTGTCGCAGTTCCAGTAGCTGTTGTTTAGCTCTATCTATGGTCATAGAATGTTTTTGCTCTGGGGTGGGTGCTCCTAAAGGCATCTGCCTCTGTTGAGACTGACTAACTGGCATGTCATGACTTCTTGATTGAGTTTGGGACACGATGGACGGAGCTGAACAGCTCATTGGTTGATTTTCTTGATCAAATGATTGCGCTTGCGCTTGAGCACTCAATTCAGCATTTTGAGTTGAAGCGGTTGCAAAGTTCATGGGCTGATTTTCTTGGTCAATCAATGGCGCTTGTTGACTCAATACAGCATTATGTGTTGAAGCAGGTGCACAGCTCATCGGCTGATTTTCTTGGTCAATCGATGGCGGTCTCATGCTCAATATTGCATTTTGTGTGGTGTTTCTTAGACCTCCTGGAATTGCTGGTCCATTTTCTTGCTGTATTGCAGGTTGCGTTGATGCCATTTTCTTCATTTCTTGCTGTATCATGTACTGCTCTTGGAAACGTTTTAGCTCTTCTTCATGTCTCATCCTATTGATCATGATATAAGAAAGAATACAAACGACATTCAATACATATTTCACGCAATTAAAATTTAGTTGAGTGAAAAAAAAACCCACTGTGTTTCACTAGGTTTCACATTGCATGACTAAGTCGCCAATAGTCAAATTTGCGACTATTTGTGATAGTCATGACTATCAATGACCACTAGTTGACCAATTCATTTCTGCTACAAAACGAACAAGATTTCCATCAGAAGCTACTTGTAGCGATTGCATTCAACTGTGCATGTTCAAAATTGGTAATTTTTTTCTTGGAGGAAGTTATTTTGTCAAGAAACTGGATGATAAATTCATGTTTGGAATATTTTTGTATTGTCAAGCAATAGTCTCCAAAATAGTTGAAGTCGTGACTATTTGATACCAACTAGTCATTAGCCAACTACTAAAAAAGTGGTAGTCATGCAATGTGAATTAGGTTAGCATAATGTGAAGAACTTCTAACTGAATATGTAAATTATTACCCTTTCCTCAAAATGCATTGGCAAAAGGGGTAAACTACATTTGGTGTGAATGTAATTTAAGAAACTCTGCAATAAGCATTAAGGAACACTTGAAAACTTACAGTGCTGTTGACTGCCCAGAACTGCAATTTCTTAAAGAATTTACCACCCTCTACTGTAAGGCTAAGAAATAAAAATGGTTGTGTTCCCCTTTTGGGGAAAAATGTTAAAGTCGGGTCAGTCGGTCGGGATTCTTTTTTCTTTTCCTGAAGGAGTTTTTGACCTTTAAAATCTCTAAAAACAATGCATGTTAAAGTCATATGACATAAAAATATCATTTATTAGTTATATTTCTGACAGAACACCAAAGATTTTTTTTCCTTAATATATTTTACCTGTGTTCTGTCCAGTGGGGGAGAAAAATATATCGACACCAAATATGTTTAATTTAACACATTTAATGTAAGTTTCTGCGCTAAAAACGGTAAGTTTAATAGGAAAAAAATGTAAAAAAAGGGGGGGAAATTCTGACACAATTTTTGCCAGATTTAGGGTTGGTCGGAAAAGGGCAACACAACAATTTTTTAGGCCTAATGTGAGTTTCCTTACTGTTGCTGTTCCATTCTTTCCTGCATCTTCATCTCAAAGTCCAGTTGCTTCTGCATCATTAACTGATGTTGTTCTTCAATCTCTGCCTGCCTCTTGATTAGAGCTTCACGTTCTGCCCGCAGTCGCTCTTCTTCTTTTTTCGCATTCATCTTGATTGCGCGGATTTCTTCAAATGACATTTCTGTCGCTCCTCCATATATCAGATGCTTGCAGTACATGACTTTTGTTTTTCCATCATCAGAAGTGCCAGTTATAGCCTGAATAATATGAAATGCAGAACAGAAATAATTGAATAAATTTTTTTAAACATAATCTGAACAGGCAGGCTGATAGCATGACTCTCAACAATAAAAAATACCGCTATGCGTACTCACATTTACCGCATTGTAATCATATGATAAAATAGATAATTCTTAGTTTCTCGTTAATTTACTTCTATGGTCTATAACTGCACTGTAGTCCAAGCAATACATCACACTGTACATACCTGAACCTGTTTCAATCAATCACTATTATTGTTTCAAACAAATTTCGGACACAAACATGTTTTCTAAACGCAGCCACCACGTATCCTAAGTTGTGACAAGAGCAGGACACCGGGAAGTACACAATACCGTTTCCAATCAGTAATCCACAGTACTGCGACATAGAATGTGCCTGAAAATCGTTGTGTATTCGTGTAAAATGCACATGCAATTGTGTTATGCTAGGCTCTGAATTTTTGTGTCCAAGAATTATTTGGAACAACAATAATATGCTGAGCTGTAACTACAGTGAGGACAGGGACTACATCAACTGAAACTCATCATATACACCAATGTATTTGAAAGATGGTAAGACAGCTAGAACCCATACATTAAAAGAAAGATTGAACCATTTCTTCAATCCAACTGACTACCAGTGAGCTCAATGACTTTGGTGGGAAGGGGTTGCCAAAAGTTCCTCGGCAAAAAGGCAAGACAATCCATTTCTGTCTTCGGTTCTCGAATGCAAAGTTATTACGCTTTCACACTTAAGTGGTCAAGGGGGTCCATATGGTCCCAACATTTGAACGCGCAAAAACGCGAAGAAATTTTTCATCGGCCTTCTATGTATTTGTCTAACTTTACCATACCCTTCACTTGGTGGCAAAAAAAATTCAAATCGACCCACCACCCTTTTTTTTAGCATAAATAAGCATTTTCGAGGGCGCTCTTGAAATTTGTTTTGCCTATAAAATCTTAGCCGAACAACTTTTTTCAAATTTTATTTCAGGAATATATTTGTACTTACATACTGCAAATATAAGCTAAATTTTATTGAAAAATTCTATTGGGAAGCGAGCTTTCAAAATTTTGGTTGGAAAATGTTGATGCGACACGGCAAAATTTGTTTTGGCCGCCATTTTAAAATGGTTTTGTCCGATTTTCGAACTTTTTTCTTTGTTTTAGTTCTTTTGAAGTACTTTACCTCTGATGACCAGACTTTCATTGTAAAATTCCTTCACGAAAGTGCTTTTTTGGTGTTGGGTCCATATGGACCCCCCCCCCTTGACCACAAATGGGCTGACCTTGGCCACTTCCGTGTTAAGCATGGTATCTTTGGCACAAGAATGTGAAAAATTCCTCAAAATGTCCTTCTAATATCAGTGGCTCTTTATATTTTTCAGGTGACACATCACCCTAAGAACCATTTCAAGAGCCACGGACCCAAGATTGGACATTCTACAGTGTGCAAAGCAAATTTATGAAAAATGGCAGCTATTGCAGACGTGCCATTTTCTTGCACTCACATTTAATTTGTCAATGCAGGTTTATTCAGTGTTGGTCTGCTTTGGTAACTGAACTTGAGAACCCCCAAAGGCCTAGATCTCCAAGGTGGATCAAAATGGTGAAATTTTGGGAATTTCTGTTTGAAATGTGTTGGAAAAAAATTTACTTAAATGTAGAAAGCACAAAAATCTTCATGCAGTGTATCATGAGATAAAATTCCTCCATTGTCGAAAGTTCTAGTATCAGAGACTGCCTAAAATTTATCAAATAACATAATTTGCTTGACAAAATCAATGAAATTTACTCACATTTATATTTCGTCCTACTCGTCGGAGTAGATCATCAGATATGGTCAGCAAATGTGAGTAAATTTGACTAGTTTTGTCAAGCAAAATTTATAATTTTATGAAATTCTACAAACCTAATGAATGGTTTCAACGATCTTACCATTTATATTTCTAAACTTCTGGGAATTCTTTCCAACAGAAAAAAGAATAGTGCTTTAGGCTTGGCGTCCAAAGACATTCGCTCGCCCTACCAAGAAAACTTTGCTCCAACTTAAAGCGACATTCGCTTAACAAATTTTACAACATTCACTACACTTCAGATTGAATTGGAGTGAAGTTCGCTCCGAATATTCTTGTGTTTGTTTATTCAATAATCTTACCACTACAACATTCGCGAGTGACATTCCCTTTCATCGATTGAAATGATGTTCGCTCAATGAGAGCTACATTCGCTCTCCGTTTTAGCGAATAAGTCAGAGCGAATATCAAGAGCGACTGTCACTCCGCCGAGCGAATGTCTTTGGACGCCAAGCCTTACTCACCTTTTGTATATTCTTGAGCGGGTTGTCTGGTTGTTTCTCTGGTTTGCGTGCACTCAGTACTTGATTCCCCATTTCTGGCAGTTTGTGTGGTGTCCTGAACAGAAATCATCAGAAAAAAATGGTCAGGTTGTTGTAAATCAGAACCTTAAATCTAAGCCTGTCCATGAATTCAAGCTAAAAATACTTCATACATACTCCCAAAGCAAGCAACCACTGATGACACACCAATCGACAGCAATTTTGGCACATTTGAACTTTTGGTGATAATTCACCGTAATGTTTGATCAAATGGCGGCATTTTTAGTTGCAATGATATCGCATGCTAAAACTTACGTGATTGGCTGTGGTGTATCATCAACATGAACGGAAAAACTTGGCTTCCGAAAAGAAGACACCTCATCCAGACCTACAGAATCTGCCTGACTTTGACGAACCTGTATAGAGATGTAAATAATCAAACAAATTAAATGGCTGAGAATGCAAAAGTACAAAATATATCAGTAGCCAAATCTTGTCAGTAAGTGTAACAGTAAGAAAGTCGTATCTTTGCATTTCACACTGTAGAATGTCAAGTCTAGGGTCAGCGACTCTTGAAATTGTTCTTCGAGTGATGGTGTCACCTAAAGAACTATTACAAGAGCCACTGACATATGGGAGAGAAAATCTTAGGGATATTTACATTTTTGTGACTAGGTGTCATATGGCAGCCACTGCAGATACGACTTCCTTGCACTCACATGACAATCTTGACTTTTTCATTTGGCAAGGCATAGCCAAGTGAAATGTTCCAATCCAATACATCAGTTATTTTGAATGCATCAAATCAGTAATGATTGTGCATTCATGTGAGAGCTCTATTATACCCCCAAGTGGGGTTGATTTATCATGATTTAAATCAAACAACCCTGCCTTCAAGCTCTCATCAAATTGAACTTATACTCGTACGAACATATTTCTGATAATTTTCGCTGAAAACACCATGATTGCATTCTACTCAAAACACAAACGGAGTGTAGCAGCAAATGATATGAAAATGCAATAATAAAGGTTCAATTTTGAGCTGGTGGTGCATTTTGATATAAACCTGCCTACACAGATATCACTTATTACCACAAAATGGCGGATATCATTGTAGTGTAGTGATTTACTATGGACGGCCTAAGCCGTGACACTGTATTCCAACGATGCCCTAATAATATTAATATAATATTAGTAATATATAGCAAGTGTCTGTGTGATTCTTTATAAGTATAAGTTACAAGTATCCCAAGTCAAGATACTACAATCATCTTGACCACAAAATGGCGGGCTTCATCTTCCAAAAGTTTTCAGTTAAAAATCTCAAAAAATTGATCATGTTGGCACATCATTTGAAACTTGCCAGTAAAACAATGTATTCTATTACCTTTCTAATATACTGGTTTCAAAATATAACAAGTATTCACTCTAGAATTTTCACAATTTATCTGATCGAACGCAACACACGGAAAGGGGAAAGTTTGATTTGTTTACATTCGTCACGACTGTAGTACAATACTATGATCATTACCGCTAAGAACAATGACAGTTACTGATGTATGCTACATCCCGGAAGTTGAGTCTGAATAAGAGATAAATCACCCGGATGCTTAGATGGCTCTATCGATCTACCCGATATTGTGAAAAAACAGGAAAACAGCTAAAAATACATGTACATGAAAACACAGAAATTTGGCCACACACACACACACACAAAACAGAATACCTGTTTAAACAAGAATATTCGCATGCCTGTTACAATCTGAAATGTTGGAAAACCCACTTAGGTTCATTGGGTTCTTGTTACCTGGAACCATAATTTTATAATATTTTTCCTCCTCCAATATCATGTAACCTCATGCTTGAGGATATATTGCGCATGCAGATTTTGAAGTGCAGAAATTGACCGAAAGTTTGTTGGAAATAGTCACAAGAAAAATACCCTAGATGAAACTTGCCTGTACAGGTATGACTCTCCTGTAAAAGGGGCCAAACTCTTAATGTCTCCTCTAAAAAATGTTAGTCCCTAATGAAATATTTACCCCATTTTAAATTCTTCACGTGAGGAGTGGATAAAATCAAGAATATCTGAGTCAATGCTGCCACAAATTCAGATACACGTCTAGGCAAACATTCCCTGATTCCACTCCGCCAAGTGCCCAGAATCGAACTTGTGCCCAATGAGCGTAAGTCGATATTGCTAATAACCACTACACTGCATCAATATAATACATGTACCTACCCTTTGACCAGTCCATGGTCCAGCACTTTGCTCATTCTCTTTGTATGCCTGGTCCCTAGTTGGCATGTTTTCCCATTCTCCGGTCGGTGCTGGTAAGGATGTGGCGCCACGGCTTGATACAGAAGGATCAGAGTTCTCGTCAAATACACTGAATTGTTGCCCTAGTTGATTGTTGGGTGTTTCCACACCAAAAATACCTGGACCACCTGAGAGATGAAGGTTGGAAATATCGTAGATCTCTAGTTATAATCACCATATCAAATGCTTTTTGTTTTGTTTTGAGTATTTTTACATATTGGTCTGATGATAAGTTGCCACAGAGTCAGAAATCCCGACTATAAGTTGTTGACCTACCTGTATGTATGGCAATCAGTGTTCCTGCTAAGATCGTATGGCATGTCATTTGGGCAATGCTTGTAAGAATTGGCGCAAAGTTTAAAACCATAAGAAACAAAAGATCAACTAGTTTTTTCCAGATATGTTCAAACAAATTTTGAACTTTCTTTCTCCAAGTGCCTTTGGTAAAAAATAATTGTATTTGTATAAAGTTCAATTTTTGAAGTTCATTAAGGAAAATCTGAAATTTCGTTTGTTTTGTGAAATTGTATTTAAAACTTTATGATTCACTAAACCAATTTAAATTGATGCAACATCAAAATTTTTGGCAGGAACACTGATGGCAATTGTAAGCATCTGAGAGAAAAAGGACCAAAAATGTTTATTTTTTAACTGTCATAACAAAAATGAATGTCACATGTTATCACCAATTTGTAAACCAAGATTCAGGTGTGAGAGGGGCCAGTTGACAAAAACGAGGAAAAGCGTCTTAAAGTTGGGGTAAAAGGTCAAAAATGGGATGAAAATGAATGAAAAAGCTAAAATTTTAGCCCATGAACATTTTCAAAAAACGAGGAAATCAGCTGAAAAGAGGAACTCTTACACCCCTGAAGATTAGATGCACTTTTTCTTTGTGACTGTTTTCAAAGTAACATGGTTTCACCGTGTGACTGTGTTCTTAGATCACATCATTAGGAAAGCCCATCATTTGGAGAACCCTGCATGTCACTCATTTCTCTGGTCTTGACCAATCATAATACAGTATGTGAGACATTAGAAATGACACTCTGGTCACATCACCTTGCGGAGAGGTTAAAAGATGTGTTTAAGGCATCATACCGTGTAGAATTCAACAACCGATCGCCCGGTGTCTGGATGGTGTCCAAGAGCCGTAGAGATGCTGGAAGCATGCCCCAAGAATTTAATTCTGAGTTAAAACCTTGCGGCTTGTATACGATATCTTCAGTTGTAGTCCAATAACAACCGGCGTACGTTCATTGACCGACCGGGCATTGCAAGCATTCACCGGTGTCGGCATTATTTCTGACGTGTCCTAAAGTATAGCATGAATTGAAGGAGACCAGTGAAATGAGTAACATGTAGGGTTCATCATATGTTGGCTTTTCTATAAATGATGCAGTGATGGGGAGACGTGTAACATTTACCTACATGTTACTTATTATGCCTTCACAATATGTTATGGCTTATGCGCCCTGGTAGAGACCTACATGTATGTAGGTTTCCCAGTAAGGCTCCAGGCTACTATATGAATAGTCATTAGGTACCTTTTCTACTAGCAGCACCAGTTCTTTGAGTGCCAACTTTCTGGTGTTTGCCCTTCCCTTTCAATCCTCCAAGAGCAGATCTCTGAGGTCCACTGCTGGATTCTACCGTCTCCATTTCACTTTCTTGAAGCTGTTGCATAGTCAAGCGAGCTACCCGAAACTGGAATTCTCTGTGAAAATGAATTAATGGAACAGCAATTCTAATAAATTGTAAAGTTGCCTTTTAACACTCTTTGAAAGTCTTAAAAAAACATGACTTCTTAAATTCATATTTTCAGAAAAAGGACTTAATAATAGCTCTCTGAACTTCCGCCCATACTGTCCATTATTTTCAGATTAAAGGTGTAGGTTCCGATCGCATTCTCATTACCCTGCCTCAGCCAGAACTTGAAGTAGTACATTTTTTAAGAAAGCCCATACTGCTGAGGGGAATAGCTCATGAAAAATATCAGAGGTCAAGGTCAATAAGTAAATTATACACAAGATAAAATTGGAGTTTACACCGATAAAATCCGGCTAAGCATTTCTATTCCTTGGAACTGTACAGAAGTCAATGTACTTTCATACCGGGCAAAGTGCTGTGACCCCTTTTCTCCACTATGTAAATCTATGGAAAAACAAGAAAACTGAACTTTTGAAAGGAATCATTTTTTATTATTTTTTGAGTTTTATTGTACTAATGGTACATGTCAACATGTGTAGACTCGTAAACTGAAGACTTTATGACCAATAATGGGGGCACAGGGATACCTTAACTACCTCTCCCACCCAAAAGATATTGTGCATACTTGAGAGAGCCAAGCACATCTCAAAAAATGGAATAGTATGATTTTACTTTTGTGTGTTCATTTTAGACATAAATGATTATTCTGACCAAGTTGGTCAAAACCTGCGAGGGTCACCAGGGAACTTTTCTCAAAATTGGTTGATTTTACATCAATTTAACCTCTTACGTTATTGCAGGGCCTCGGATTTTTAAAGAGTGTGGCTCTTTCAGAATATAGACTTTCCCTGTTTATACACTATCAAATGCAATGCAATACAAAGTAGACCCACCTGTGACGACTTTGCAATCTATCCAGCGGGACAGCCTTGCAGTTGATGCCTTCTTGGTATACAGTATCAGCTTTCTTGGTGTTACCAACTTGCTCCAGTTGCCAAGCCCATGCTTCGTAGAAATCCGCCACCTGGAAACCGATTCCTTGATCCCTCATGAACTGAAACATCTCAAACGGATCTGTGCTGAAATTAATTGCCTGAAATAAAGATAAATCTGCAGAGTTAAATTTGTTCCAATAAAATGCACTGATGACATAACATGAAAGAGCACAATGCACAACAACACAATTTTATAATTTATTGAGTAAGAAAATTATAAACTTCGGTCTGGTAATTGCACCAGCAATTAGGTAACGATTCTAAGTTTTGAAAAATAAGTGCGGTTTTAATAAAAACAAGTTTATTGCAACACTGGTACCAAAACAAGCACCAGTTCCACAGTGATATATGCCCTGGTAAAAATCTGTATTTTTTTAAAGATTTCTGAAATTGCCAACTAATTCCTTGACTACGGTACATGTACTTGAGAAAGTGTACTGGCTATTTCCTTCAAAATCTCGGTACATTTAAAATTGGTGAGCATGTGTCTTCTTCCTCACATAGTTTGAACCTGATATCGCACCTGATGCAATGTTTTAACACTGCCTTCGCAGTAATTTCGTAAATTTGTAATAGCTAGCTGTGGCCTTCGACATTTTTTTAGTTTACTCTTAATTGTCTGGAATGTGTGAATGACAAACTCCATGCTAGTCATCAGAATAACTACTAGGTTAACCTACCAATTTGATCCATGCTGATACATATCTTGGATCATTCTTATAACGTGGATCATCCTTAAATTGCTGAACACATCTTTCCAATAGAAGACGCAGGTTACTTTCTTTGCGGTTGCCGCCCTTGGGGAATGTCTGCTCCGTCCATTGGATATAATTTTCCCATGGAACAATGGGATCATCTCCTGCATAACTTCTCAGGTCAGCTTCCAGGGCTCTGTTACAAAAATGTTACAGCATATCTTAGAGTGTCTATAGACAAGGAGGGTGTCACTATAAAATCATTTTACTAAACGCAGGGCTAGAAATTTGGCAAGAAATATAATCGCTGCTGGTCGAGTCGTGTCCGTAAGAACAAGTGAGAAATTGAAGTCAGTGTGACGCAGGGGTAGAATTTCGCTGAAGCTTACGCAAGTCCATTTGGACTCTCATTTATTGAGTTTACGAGAGTCTTTGTACTCTCTTCTATTCAGATTGTGTGAAATATTCCACAGTTTACGAGAATCTAACTGGATTCTCATGCTTTTGTTTTTGTGAGTCTTTGCATCAACACCTACATGTATCAGGTGAAGTCATGACATGGTTGATTCAATTACTAAGAAAGCTATTGGTACGCTAACATTTTTATATAGACACTCGCAGTACTTCAACCAGTCACAACCAAAAACTTCGAAAAAACCTCTGCTCTGCATTATTACAGTGTCATTTGGATTATTGTTGCACCTCGTGGTATACTGGTTTATGTAAAGAATATCAGCGCAAACTCCAAGTTAGTCACTCAAAACAAAATTATTCTTTTTATTTTAAATTTACCCCCAAGAGAACATATTGGGCAAACTCATTTTGACACTGTCGGACTGCTTGACATCCCAAATAGGGTTCGTCAATTGAGGCTTACACTGTAAGTGAAAGTTCCTCGTTTTGGAACTAGTCCTCGTTTTTCTAAAATGAGGAACAAAACAAGTAGCAAAACAAGGCAATTGCCTCGTTTTGCTACTTGTTTTGTTCCTCGTTTTAGAAAAACGAGTACCCTACTCGTTTTAGAAAAACGAGGACTAGTTCCTCGTTTTGCTACTTGTTTTGTTCCTCGTTTTAGAAAAACGAGTACCCTACTCGTTTTAGAAAAACGAGGACTAGTTCCAAAACGAGGAACTTTCACTCTACAGTGTTAACCACATGTTTAATTTCCATGTCCCGAGGGTTAGCTCATATACTAAGAAATCTTTTTACTACCAAGCCACACTTGATTGGAATAATCTTCCAGTTCAAATCAAATTGATTCTTGACAAATGTACTTACATTTGTATAAATATGCCATGAAAAAGCACCTTGCCATAAGTGCGGTGACCCAAGCCAAGAGTCGTCTTCATATGTGTAACTTTGTGTCCCTCTTCCCACTTTGTTTGTTCTAATAATTTTCTCCAGGCATCGTTCTGTCTTTTTGTTTGGACCCCATTGGAATTAAGTTTGCACATATGTGGCCAGACTTTATGGGTCATCCTGGCATTTCGGCATTCAAAAAATTAAGGACTAAGGTGTCTGTACAAGTTTGTATCCTTCTCATGTCTTTTATACGAATTCTAGACACTTCATACCTGTTTACTTTCATCCCTTGGACTTGGTCACTTCATACCCGTTTTTTCATACCTTTTGGTGGTAAATTATGAATTTTGATTTAATTAAACTAAACTAACATTACTTTTGTCTTGAAAATAAACAATTAGTCAAAACCAAAATAATATTATTTATTTTTATAGAATTATTTTCAATTTTACAGTTTATTTAAAATTTCAAGGAATTTTAAATTTAAAGGCCAATTTCCGTAATTTGTTAAAATATGTAAAGTTTTGGTAAAATCCGAAATTATGTCATTTCTGATCATTTGTGCAAAGAAATTATTGAATTATAGGCAGGAGCGGACATCCGGGCGTTTTGTTTACATCCGGGACGTTTGTCCAAATAGCGCGGTGAAAACATTTGCCGACTTCCCATTCAACTCAATGGAGAAAATGCCGGCTCGCGGAAACTTCGATTGATTTTAGCAAATTGTCAAAATATTTTGATTCTAAAATCATATGAGATATGTGGTATTAAAATTTCTTAACAAAATGACAAACAGCTCATCATTTCACAGATTTTCGTCTGGCTAAAAAAGAAAGAAAATGACGGGATCACTGGCTGAAGTATTGATTGTTTTCACCGCGCTCGAAGTGCAACGCGAGCTATTTTTAGACCACTGTGGCTGTGCTGCGTAACCGCTGCGTATGACTATCTCGTAGGTCCGCTTCTTCCTATATTTATTTTATGATTTTTTTATTCACTTAACTTCTGGGACTAATGGTTGATTCAATTACTAAGAAAGCTATATTAGTCCCAGCTTAACTTAAGGGTTATTTTCTGTCAAAACACTGAATTATCAGAAAAGTTCC
>JXSR01S067247.1:70869-81278 GCA_000969725.1 Ophiothrix spiculata | reverse complement strand
AAATATGATCTTTGGAATTTTTTTCTTCAATACGTCACCCAATAGAAATACACGTAAATCATACCCTAAATTTGCGTTTTAGAAATCCCTCGTCACTAAATCTAGTGGGTGCTATTTATCGTGTCCGCCACCGCCTGTTTATGTTAAAGGCACATTATTGGTGGCGCTATTTCTATAAATCAGTTTTCTAGGCTTTAAGAATCTATTATGACCCTTAGTTTTGACATTTTGTCACATGGAAAAGGTAAAGGAGACCAAAAAAAAAAAATTAATGTTAAAATCACACAACAAATATTTAATTGATGCAAAATGCATATAATTAATTTAAAAAATGAATAGCGCCACCAATAATGAAGCATCAAAATATGGGCTAAAATGAAGCTTTTTGATCTAAAATGAGCATTTTTTCAAGGTAAAATGTGAAAATAAGTATGGAAACAAATATTACAGTTCAACACCTAATCCCAGAACTAATTTAAACACTTTTAAGGGTCTGCGTTTATTGTAATAGTACATTGTTGAAAAATTAAAAAAATAACCTTGCAAATATGACGTCAGACCCGTTTATATCTCTATGTTATCATCTATAATAGAACATATATTTGTTAAATGAGCTTATGGCAATAGTTCTCAGGCTTTTCCTACGGATTAATTCATTATGTTCATTCCATTAATGGCTTTTTATGTCACAACAAGTTAATATTTTATATGCATTAATGAAATATTAACGATGAGTTTATGGCAAAAAATAATAATTCTTAAAGATTTTTGTGAGTTTTGGGGAAAAATCAATACGATTTTGATCTTACATCAGAAATCACGATGAGGTAGTTAATCGTGAATTTAATTCATTCAAGGGTTAACAAGACAAATGCAGCAACGTTCATGCACTTTTTATTGAGCTTAAAATGTCTTCCCTTAGTAATTGAGGCAGTCTATCCCAAATTAGCGTAAATGCACCCAAATGTCTTAAACGCTCCTCGTCTGACTACCTTTCATCTCTGCTCAACATCCAGAAATCTTTCTATTCTCTCCGCTCCTCTAAGGCTCCCCAGTTTGTTGTTTGTAGAACATCTAAGCAAGCTGGTGATAGAGCCTACTCCATTGCTGGTCCCAGACTGTGGAATGCTCTTCCCTACTATATCCGCAATGCTGCGAGCATTCCATCCTTTTCCAAGGCACTCAAAACCCACCTTTTTTCTTCATAATTGTTTTGGGTTTGTTTTCCATTTCTTTCTGTTTTTCCGCGCCTAGTATCCTTTGGCAAATAGGCGCGTTATAAATCAGGTTATTATTATTATTGTTATTATTATTGTAATTTTCACTTTTTAAAATATTTTCCAAGATCATGTTATAAGGATTAAAATGACACCCCATTGAACTTCACTTGGTTAAGCCAGGTTGTGGTCCGTCAAATGTTGTTAGGAAGTAAAATGTGAAACTGTATCAAACGCGTTTAAAGATCAGTAGGCTAAGCCCTATATTTTCTGTTGATTGTCCCCAGAAAATACAGATATGTTTCATTTATCCGATCATTTACTTATATGAAACTTTGCTGTTTGTTTGAAGTAACCAAAAGGATGGTGAATCTGTCTTAAAAAAATATTTCGGTGAATAACGACCTTGACATGTATTTTCAACTGCAGCGCAAAATGAAGTTTGCTGCATTTACGGGTCGTTTGAGATGGACGGTCACATTTTTGCAACGCGTGAATTCTGTCAACAATCTTAGGACGAGCAATCCAATTTAGAGTCGGTTGTTACGTCTCACAATTAAGGCTACAGTCCCTAAATGGGGGCCATTTTTGCCAACGGCATCTTTACTGCAACTATTTACCTACTTACACATATCAGAATAATACAATACATATCGTACATATGTAATAGAGTCTCTAGTTTATACATGAGACTTTAGTAGTGATTTCACGTCCATTATCAAGGTCAAAATTACGTCAATAAACTACTTCGAAAAATGTACACCTTTTCCGCCGAAACCTTAACATTTTATGATGTTCGAACGAATCGCCTGTTTTCAAATTTTGACAGATTGTAGGCTTGATACTTTTTATTGAATTACAAATAATATTTTATAAATGTGTTGTGTTGATTTTGAATGATAATGTAACAAACCCGTGTTGTTTTGCCCGAAAAAACAGGCGTGAATTATGACTCTGAGTTCGCCCTGTTTGAGCTGTGAATAGCTTGATTTTAGTATCTACATTATCTACATTTTGTCTGATATACGCATTCGCATAATTTACTTACAAATCGAGCATTCCAATGAGGCAAAAATTGCAATTTTTATGTAAACAAAAGAAAAATACGGCATTCTAATGTTTATGTTTTAGATTATAATTCACGATCTCAACAATGCCTTGATAGCTCAGCGGTAGAGCGCTCGCTTCGTAATGCATGGTTCGAGTCACCGCAAAGGCAGTGGAAACTATTTATCTTTTCATGATAGAAAAATAGTTAGGATTCACATTTTCCTGAGCATGTGGATTCCTCGTACCCTTAAAGCGAAAACCCTAAAGGCGATAACGTTTTAGATTTTCTTCTGGATTGAGAGTATTTTGTTTTTATTGAAAGAAAAAAATGTTATTCAGTGAGTTAATAGTTCCATTTCCTACACTTCCCTTGAATAATTTAAGAAAATAAAATAAAATAAAATAAAGCCTGAAATTAAATATGAATGGATTTTCTCCTACCAACGAAGAAATGCTCTCATATTTGATTTAACCCTTTGAACCCGACGAGCCGGTATACCGGCTCACGTGTATATGTACCGTATATCCGGGCCAACCTGAAAGTTAAAAAAACACAATATAACCCCTAAACTTGCTTTGATTTTAATTTCACTCGCTTTACTATTTCATTTTACAGTAGTCTGAATTGTTTCACTAACCAGCATTCACAAAAGAATATTATTTATGTTGACTAACATATTCGACATTTACGTTGTAGTCTATGGGCGAAGCCATATTTGTTGATAATTGTGATGAAATTTACTAAAAAATATGAGGAATTGTTCACCTCTGTCTAGTAAATAAGAGCAAAACGACCCATCAACCATGGGTTCAAAGCTTTATTGAAGTCATACGATTTAAATAAGACCATTGAATATGGTAACTACCCGTGCCTGTTGACAGACACATCAAGTTTCCGACACGTGACCTGAAAGCCGGTAAACCGTCTCGTCGGGTCAGCGGTACAGATACACGTGGAATGGCCAGGGTTTAAAGGGTTAATTAAAAGAATAATATAAAAAAAAAATCCCTTAGCAGACACATGCAAAGCACATTGAACAAACCTATCTTCATGACCAATCATTTTAATCCCTTCCATGCCAATTTGGGAATACAAAATACAACTTTGAAACTTTGTTTTCAAATGTCCTCTGAGTCCAAAATCAAACCCAACTTCCATTTCTCGGAATCCAGATAATGATCAGAATTGACAGCTTAAGGTGCGTTTACATTGTGACGAATTGGGGGAAATGACAAGCAACGTAGACCTGCGTATTGCAGTTTTGAATTTTACGCAAGTCATGGTTACTTAAAGTCAGTTAACGCTCACACACGCTGCTAGCCACGAACACCATCATTACTATCAATCGTTTGTGCGCTTATGGTGCGTTTACACTGTGACGACTTGTTTTGACATAGGGTAACGTATTTGCAACTGAAAAGTTGTAACTAAAATCGACTGATAGTAACGATAGTTTGCGTGGCAGCGTGTGTGAGGGTTAACTGACTTTATCTAACGATGGCGGGCGTAAAATTCAAAACTGCAATGCGCAGGTCTACGTTGCTTGTCGTTACCCCAAGTCGTTTTTTGTATCTTTAGCTGTTGATCATATCCATTTATTTATTCTTTCTACAAATGGTAGATGGTTGCAAAACATTACAACAATATTGAAGCAGTGGCCTCATTATCGTGATCTACTTCAAGCTTTGTATGATATCTACCTCAAAGTACAGTGATTATATGGGGACGTCAATAAACGATGTAAATATAACATTTAGGACATGAACTTAATGCAAAATGAGACTTGCTGTCCTTGGAGAATAGATATTTGCATAGTAGTCCGTTTTCAGCCTCATAGTACAACTGCTGGGTAAGGTTTCAACACTAACACTGACAGCTAACATGGAAAATCACGCTAAATAGGTTAAAATCCCGAAAATTTTACTTTTATGCCCAAAACATGGACATTATGTGACCATATTTGGGCATAGAGGGCGGGCATTATGCTCATATATGGTAACTTTTTTTAATTAAACATGACATGTTGTTGAAATTTGGTATTTATAAAGACATCATAGCCTAATGAAGAATTGAAAAAGATATTTTGCAAATAATTGGAAGATAGGTGGTTCTTAAGTTGGATTTTAACGAGTTTCCTGCAAAACGGCTTACATCCATTTTCAGCAAAAAAAAATCAATAGTCAATTAATAAGAAACTATTTGATGAATTATCTAAATTACACATTATTTTTAAAAACATATTCGAACAGAATTTTTCGACACATTTTGATGTCCTAGCAGTTTTTTGTCCTTTTCTCAAAAAGTGCAAAATGGATGTAAGTCATATTTGCAAGTCTAATTAACTAAGAAAAATACAATTCAATCGCTTCATCATATTTGAATGTTTCCAGAACTACATTTGTTGATGATTACACCTAACAAATATACCTTTGGACCTACCAAGATTTCGTACAGGGGACTTCTGGATAGAAAATCAGGTGCCTTCATGGGTGCCTTATCACTTTGCCATGAGGTCTTGCTTAGCAAACACTGGGAAAAACTTCATATCACGTATGTTAATGTAAATACTTAATTGTGACATCTTTAACAGTATTAATTACCGCCAGCTTAGCAATACTCTGTGGAATTATACATACTCTGTGCATTAGGGTGCATCAGACGCCCTCATCTCATACATATTTTTTCTACCTAGTCTTAGAATGTTCCATTTGGCTAGAAAATACGCTGTGTAAAGTTTAAAAAAAATAGAGGTGGTCTAGGGGGACCACGGTGGCATTAAAGTTAAGGTATTGAAATTGCCTGCTTACATATGGCAGCTATTTATTATTACCTCCAGAAACCTCACTCAGAAACTCACAAAGGAATAGCTGCCAAATGTGGTATTTCAAATAATGACTCTTGAATATTTCATTGATATACAATAACCCCTATTTTCCCCAGATGACCCCAGATGACCAAGGGTCAACTTTTTGAACACTGTTGAGATTTGACCTCAAATGACCTTTGACCTTAAATGACCTTGACCTGACCCCTTCGAAGTCTCATGGTGCCAAAATGCTTTATCACTAGTGATAATTAATGATCAATGAAAGCACTTCAAATCGTTCATGCAGTTAGCTTCTTAAGTAGGCAATTATTGGATTTCTAGCTCTTTTCAATGCCTAAACAATAAGATCATTATTCAGCTTGAAATGTTTTATCACTTGTGATAATAAATGATCAAATGAATGACAGTGATTTTTCAAAGCATATGTCACTGAACTCAACTAAGCAGCTATTGTATTTTGTATTGAGTTATGCTATAGAAACCACAATAGCTGCCTTTTGCATATTGCAAAACTAATGGCATGTATAAAAACTGCAACGTGGCCCCCCTAAACGAATTTCATTTTTGATGAAATTTGGCACAGGTATTTTTATCAAGGATTGGAACAATTGTATACTAGGTAGAAGTTTACTAGAAGCTTTTTTAAAAATCATGGGGCGTTTGATGCACCCTACTGTGCATGACTCCAGGAGAGTCGGGCTTCTGACTCTATCGTCAAAGTGACTCTTCAATACATAGGTAATCCTCTTTGTTATGACAGTGGATTTAAAGTCTCGACTCAAAAGGGAGTCACAGTGCCCCGTTTTGATCATCGGTATTTGATGGGTTCATTTATTAATTTTTCGACAAAAATGCACTGTTACAATAAATGCAGATCCTTAAAACTGTTTAAATTAGTTCGGGAATAAGGTGTTTAATTATAATATGTGTTTCCATACTTCAATTTTACATTTTATCTCAAAAATGCTCATTTTAAATAAACAAAAAGCATAATTTTTAGCTCATATTTTTAAAAGTCATTATTGGTGGCGCTATCCATTTTTTGAAATTAATTATATGCATATTGCACAAATTAAATACTTGTCGTGTGAATTTACATGAATTAAATTTGTTTTTGGTCTCTTTTCCTTCTCCATTCTTAAAACCTGGAAACTTAATTTATAGAAATAGCGCCACCAATAACAATAAATGCCTATATATTATTAATGATCAAATATTGGTGTCATATAGACATAATTAATTTTCCGCGGCCCCTGAGGTTGAGTCAAGTCTAATTTATGGGTCAGATTTCTCCTGTTTGGCTCTCAGGTCAGTGAAGCCGACATAATGCATCTAAGTCAGAAGAATGTATTCTATCATGTTTTAATGCTCTATTCTCGACGCCTAGATTATAAATGACAATAACCAACGATATTCAGTTCAATTCAAATTCAATTCAATTCAATTGAATTCAAACTTCATTTCAATATCACTGTTCACATGTATACATAAAACACAAAAACAAAACATAAAATTGAAGACATGCTTGAAAGACCTGAAGTAAGCATGTCCTTTTGAAGCAAATAAGTTCCACACTCATAAGAAAACCAAAATAAGATAACAAAAACCCTTAAAATAAAAAGACAACAACACACAAAACACTTTAAGCAAGGCTTGTTCCAAAGATTAATTATATTTGCACATGAAATTAGTTTTTAATTGATTGTTAAAAAGTTTTCATATTTTCAAATATTTTGATATTGCTATTTAATGAAAAATAGATAGAGAACAATAAGGTTCTCTGTAGGATGTTTGTAAACATTTCCTTTTGGCGTTGAGATTGTGTGCAAAAACATTTGGCATGTCGTCTTTGCACTTTGACTTAGCAAGAATAAGTTGAGTTTCTTAAAAATGGAATGTGCTTGTAACTTGTGTCACTTTCTCATTAGGCGACGAAAAAAAAAACACGTTTACCGGGAGGATGGACCTTTCAAGGTTCTCGGGCAATTTTCCATTTAAATGGAGTGTTCAGGATTGTGTCTTTTGACAATTTTTTTTTATATTCAATGGCAATACTCCATTCATTTTCTTCAAGAACGACGTAATTCTATCAATAGATACACTATGTGACGTTCAAGATTCTTGATAACAAACTTTCTTAGCTGTCAAGCGATTTAAACAAGAAAATGCAATGTGTGTGAAAAGATTAGGAAAGAATCAGCAATATATCGACCTTGTCGGTAGCGCTAGGGAAGTTGATGAAAGAAATACATGTGTAATTTTGTTGCAACTGCATCACAAGTATACTTTACATCCAAGAATGTTTGCCGGCCGAATAATAGCCATATAGCAACATTTTATATGGCTATTTTCGGCCACCCACTTTACAACACGATCTGTATTTTGGAAAAGCTTAATCTTATGCCAAAAAGTTTTAGTAATGTCAAATTATCATTGGGGAGCGGGTTGGGGCAGCGGTAGTTCCCTCGCCTTGCACCAATGAGGTCCCGGGTTCGAGTCCCGTGCATTTGGTTTTCAGTCCATGCTCGATTCCGCAGGTTTTTCTCCGGGTACTCCGGTCTTCCTCCTGCATTCAAAATTAAAAAAAAAGAAAAAACAATCTTGGGATCTCTGTCAAAGATAAGCTTCCTTTAGCTTACTTGGTACCAGGTACAAAGTTGGGTTTCCTTGGCGAGAGCCTAAACAAGGTGATTAAAATACAAAAACACGACAAATCATGACCTAATTGAACAATTACATCCTTTTTTTTTCAATTGAGACAATTCTTTTTGACTCTGAAAATTCAAATTTGATTTTTTAAAATGAAAGCAAGACTTTGAAACGCAATGAACGTCAGTCTTTGGTCAAAAACAGAGTATTAAATGAAAGCTTAACTTTAAGCGCTTGTTCCCAAAATATGTTTGTGACATCTATAATGACGTATCCATTTATAGTACAAATGTACAAACTTTAACGCAGTTATTTAACATTTACATGTAAAAGCATATATGTTGGTTTAAGATAGCTCAGTGAGATTATCAAATTCGGGATACGGGATTACCAAGGCTTGCAAGGTATTTTTTAATCAAAAAATATTAGAGTTATTAAGTCACAGGTGACATTATGAGACCGGGTCGTAGAAGAACAACGGTCATCTAAATTTAATTTCCGGTGTGCTACAAGATCCATTGGAAAAACATGTTTTGACAACTCTGTAAAAAATCGGTATCAGCTGAATTTCAGCTCTATGTATGACTTGAACTCTGCATGATTTTCAATAATTAAAAAACATCATTTCCTTTTATTTAATTGTAGAAATTCACGTTGAATTGATCTTTTTTATTGCGGGAAATCACATTGGTTACCTTATGGTGTTACATTTTCCAAGTGCAACCTATCAAGGAAATCCCCTATTGTGGGAATTTACGTTGCTCACCCTTTTGTGTCATTTTGCCATCATAAAGACAAAAAATAGATTAATTTTCAGTCGGCAAGACGGTGCCTGGAAAGATGACATGTTTCAAATTATGACCTACATTTACTACGATAATGCCGTTCTTAATGACTTGCGTGTAGAATGGTATCGTTCCATACGATAATATATTGATTTCTTAAAGGAGACCTTCATTGTTGTTTATATTTATGACTTCATAAATCAGAATTTCCCCCACATATTTCATAAAAAATTACTTATTATTACTATATGAATATATTTTCAAGAGGGTTTAAATAAAATTTTCATTGTTCTCGCCTTTTTTATTCAATCAATAACAACTTCAAAGAGAGAAAAATTATTACCAATGAAAGATCCCACTTGCAAAAGTTAAAACTAACAATCAATTAAATAAGTTCATTATCATAATTTTTATGGCAATTCCTATGAAAGGATACACAGACAAACACGCTATCAAACAACAACAATAGCAATTATAACAAAATGACAACAACAAAAACAAAAGCAAGAAAGTTAGTTGTATTTGATGATATCTTTGATTTTTGTTTTTCTTTTCTTTTTTCTTATTCTAAGCATGTTTTGACAGATTGAATATAAGATTTATTGACCTAATTTTTGAACAATATGTACTTTTAAAAGAATGCCAAGTGGGAATTGGAATAATTACTAACAACATCAAAGTTTTAATGGTTTATAAAGTTTTGACACTCCATTGTTTTTTAGTTAAATTTGCTCATTTTGACAAATACAAGTGAAATCGACTTGTTTTTTCTTCATTGTTTTGCATTACAAAATTTCCACCTTCATGACCAATTTTGAGTTTTTGCAATGCCATCGATTTAAAGTTCATCATAAAAATGTCTTATTGCTTTCAAACTTTATTTTTTAGAATTGAATTATTGATACTTACATTACTTTTAAGGAATAAACTTTGATATTTTAGTCTTTTTCTTTAGGAAAGCATCATACTCGTTAAATATCAAGATTTTCCCCCCAAACTTGATGAAAAAGGTAAACGCCATATTACAACTTTTAAACCGAGTACCGTAAACCGGGTGACTTTGAACACTTTTTTCGGCTTTTGCGAAATATTTTATTCCTAACATAGAAAAGCTTCTGATATTTTGCCTTCAAAATACCTCATGGGGCATGGTTTTTCTCATATTACATTTTTGAAGAACTATATAAGGACCACAACATATGTGAAAAAGAGAGAAAAATATAGAGCCGTTTTTAATTATAACTGTTTTTGTCTGATTTATTTTGATTTTACCTTAGAAGTCAATGGTAAAAAGTTGTAAAACATAGTGTTTTTGAAATGGATTTTTCTCAAAAACTAAGTCGGTGACAGTCATTTTTTATTTCAGAAATGTAATCAGGACATATGAAAAACACCATATATCAAAAATTTAGAAAATAATCAGAGGAATTCTATCTGTGCTAGGCCAACTTAAAACTACCTTATGCCCATGAACATTATGAGCTTAAGCAAAATACTATGAACTTTGATTAAAATGCTACTTGCTTTTCAAGCTATTTTCAACTTAAGGCCTATAAGGACACAACATCAATTTGTAAGTATCAAATATTTCTTCAACTGAGATGACACCCGTGACATTGTTGTTTTTCTGTAGGTATTCCACTAACTATTGTTGCAGTTTCCATCGGCGTTTCTTTCAGTTTCGACTCTGATTATTATCAAAACAAACTCTAGTAAGTATTCAAGAGGGTTTTATTCTTGGGTAACTTGTATGCCAGTATACAAATATTAACTACTTATGAGTGTGATGGTAAAAATATACCATCCCGAATTGAAAGATTGATTGTTCCATTTCACGAGACGATATAGACCCAAGACAATATCGATAATTGACATAATCC
>JXSR01S067247.1:54279-68155 GCA_000969725.1 Ophiothrix spiculata | reverse complement strand
TTTGCTGCCTTCTCGCAAAACGCGGTACAGAATGAGCGAAATACTACACCACAGTGTAGTATGTGTAGAGCTCCTAATTTAGTGTAAAGATCAAGTTTGTAAGAAAACAAATTTTCTCAATAATGAATATTAAAAAAAAGATTCAAACAGATACGAAACGACAGATACGGAATTTAGGAATAGGGAATATAATGGTTAAAAATCAAGTATTTAAGTAAGTAATATCTCCCATGCACTTTTTCTTCTTCAGAACACCACTGTTTGATGCGGTCATTTATTAATTTTTCGGCAAAAATACACTGTTACAATCAATGCAGGCCCTTAAAAGTGTTTAAATTAGTTCTGGAATTAGGTGTTGAACTGTAATATTTGTTTCCAAAATTTATTTTCACACTTTACCTCAAAAATGCTCATTTGGATCAAAAAGCTTTATTTTTATCCCATATTTTGTAATGTCTTTATTGGTGGCGCTATTCAGTTTTTCAAATTAATTATATGCATATTGCATAAATTAAATATTTGTTGTGTGAATTTAACATGAATACAATTTATTTTTGGTCTCCTTTACCTTTTCCATGTGGCAAATGCTAAAACTAAGGGTCATAGATTCTTAAAATCTAGAAACTTGATTTATGGAAATAGCGCCACCAATAATGTGCCTTTAGCATTAAATGGCTATATATTACTAGTGATCAAACAGTGGTGAGAAACCATAAGAGTTTATGATTTTGTATGTTTTTCATGAGTTATTAGTAGTCGAAATTTCAACATTTCTCTAACCAAAGTTGCACGGTTATCGGAGAATGAGCCTATATATAGATTCTAGTCATTTGATAACACATTTAAATTACTGTACTTACCCATTACCCATGTAGCAGAAAGCAATAGGTCCTACTGTACATTGTAGTTCTATAGTTGGAGAAACGAAACTTTGCATAAATTGTATTACAACCCTCTTTTAGATACTCGAAAAATTTTGATATCACAGCATTACTAGTTTTTGAGTTATTATCAAAGCTGGATACCTATGTCAGAAACGCATTTATTCAAAATTCAACAAAATAATAAGCTTACACGTTCTGTGACCAGTACCGGATTTCTAAATGGGCCTGTTGGGCCCGGGCCCAGGGCCCTGAGGTCCAGAGACACCTTGGTCATGACCAAAAAAAAGGGGGGGGGGGAAGAAGGAGAAGAAGAAGGAAAAAAGAGAGTGGAAAAAGGATATGAAATTATTCAGTAGGAATTTTTAACAACCCAAGAGTGACCCCCAACATGTTTTGATAGAATACAAATACGTATTTTTGGAAGTTTTTCATGAACGCTTGCAAAGTAGAAGGGAAGCAGTGGAATTTTTCAAATCCAAAAACAACAACAAAACAATTCTTGTCAATAGATGTGTTATTTTATAACAATACTATTTTAACATATTATTTTTAGGCTATTTAAATTACCTTTCTGACTGGCTTAATAGGGCCTTCACATTATTTACGTCATGTTACGTTAAGGCCTTGCAAAATACTTTAAATCATCCTGACCCCACCTTAAGCTTAACACTTACGGTGTTAAGGTGTTTTAGAATTCCGTTAGTGCCAAGGAAGTTATATAGGGGAACAGGTTTTCATCTTGGATTGTTGCTCATGGAGGGAGAGTTATTGTACCTCCGGCATTTTACGGCTCCGCGTGCAACACTTCGAGAGTCTTCGCAACGGATTAGCGGGAAAATTGGCGTACTTTAA
This sequence comes from Ophiothrix spiculata, assembly GCA_000969725.1. Lineage (NCBI taxonomy): Eukaryota > Metazoa > Echinodermata > Ophiuroidea > Amphilepidida > Ophiotrichidae > Ophiothrix > Ophiothrix spiculata. Next base: position 66,419 of record JXSR01S067247.1, on the reverse strand, counting down.
TCAGAGCAAGTCGCAATGCACGCTACATTAAACGCAGACACGGTTTGTGCGTGAAACAAAATGCACACACTGTATAGAGGGTTTGCACGACGCGATACGCACCACACACGCAGACCGTTTCGACGCCATCTTGGTGGAGCGCGGAGTAGTTTGTGATGTAAACAAGACATAAAATCGGCTGTAACTCGTGATTGACTTCAAATCATGACTTGAAAATTTAACTAAATAAATGTACTGTTTATTTTTGTCATCATTAGTTGTGATTTGGTGTCTTGATACTGCGAAAAGATTGTAATGTGACGGGACTTTTTGTTTGCCGGCCCACATGAAAATGGTGTTGTGAGTACGATGACGTCACGTGCAAACCCTCTATATGCGTCAGGTGAAGATTTATACGCGATCTGCGTGGATATCGGGTCAAATTCCGAATATATCCGGAGGTACAATAACTCTGCTCCATGAGCGACACAAGATGGCGGAGAAAAACGGTTCTCCTATATAAACTTCCTTAGTTAGTGCACAAGGGGGGTCCATATATGGACCCTGGATTTTTATTGCTTTATAAACAATGTTCTCCACATTATTTATCTTTAAAACTGTACACAGTGATACACCAACTCAATATAATTCATACGAAACCCAAACAAATCAAAATCCGTCATTCCGTTTCAAAATGGCGGCCAGATATCTAATTTGTGTCAAAATTTTAATCTTTTCCCGCCAAAAATGGGAAATCTCCTTTGGCTCATAATAGCAGATTATAAATAAAACTACATTGCTGAAATAAATATTTAAAGGAACTAGTCTAGATTTTTCCCACTAATTTTTTACCTATATATTTTTTACATGAATCGGTAGAACATGTATAACTTACAAGTAGTTTTCCATGATTTTAAGGAATATTGGAGAAAATAGCAATTCTTTACCAGCTTTAATTATTTTCGCCGGCGAAAAAAAAAGATGTGAAAACAGTGTTAGTACTGTTACTAGTTTCAAAATTTAAAAATATTTTGTTTCTACACATGTGATGGGTAAACAAATTATTTTTGATGAAATTGTTTCTCTCTTGGTATGCATCTCTAAGAACTATGTTTGATCTTTCATTTGGTAAATCCAGATCTGTGGTACAAATTTAGGATTCAGAAAACACAAGATTGTCACACCCTCATCAACGAATGATATATTGCAAATTAGTTATCTCTCAATTTGAGCCATTTCTGTGTAAATTTTTGTACCTTTTTGGATATTACTACACTTTTAAGCTTCATTTAGAGCATTTCCATAAGTTTTTAATTCTAAGTGGAGTCTACGCTAGTCCTTTTAATGATAATGATTGACCTGAGCTGCTCTTTTAAAATGTTCATACTAAATGACACCATTTTGAACAAAATAATGCTGCAGCACGTCGTAAGGCTCACTAGAGTCGCATAATTACAATTTTACACAAGGGGCCCTGAATTTTAACCTGACCCATGGCCCTGGCAAAGCTAAATCCGGCACTGTCTGTGACATTTTAATGTGCCCTCTTTTTTGTACCTGATCGTGCACAATCAGACTTTATATTGAATCACATTTGGTACAACTCTCCTTCAGTATATAATTATGCAAATTAGGGATATTTGCATTACACGCATTCTAAAATGAGTTGTTTATATTCACACTTTCAATCAAAATGTGGCGCGAAAGTGGAAGTTGAGAGCATATTCAATTTTTCACATTAATTCTTAAACTGTTTAAACTTCAGATTTGTTTGAAAAAAATAACTGCATAATATGACACTTACATGCTTAATCTTAAGGCAAGTTTCAATTATGATTTTCTTTAATTATTAGAAAAAGTAAAAAAAAAATTATAAAACTCTGACATTTAGAAAAGGCAAAATTTTGAATCAGTGCCCACTTTTGCCCAAAGTCAGATTTTAACATAAATTTCAGATCTGAAGTAATTAATGTCGTCATAATTACGTAACAGCTCATTGGATTTTCATAATTTTGGTATCAATGAAAAGACGAGACCCTTCCTTATACAGGGTGTCCCAATAAAAATGCATCACTTTTATTTTTGATCATATCTAAGAAACCAATTAACAAAACTTTAAAAAAAAATCATAATACTAATGGGTATAGTTTAGTCCTTCATCGGTGAAACTTTGAACAAAATCCGTTGAGCCGTTCTAGAGCAAATTAGAATTTTGTAAGAAGACTCAATTTTACCCCATTCCAATGGAGTTTACCACAGTAACTCATATTTGCAAGTTGCAACTACCATCAATCAATGTCACCACAGTAGTAAGCTTACTTTAAATGGAGATCTGATGTTATTCATGGAATTCTCAGGAAAGCAACTACAAAACAACAACTACGGAAACAGGAAACAATAGCAGCAACAACAGAAAATTTAGAATTTGAATAAACATGATTGAAACTTGCAAGTTTGTCTGATCACACTCGACTCCCATTATCGTTCGGGATTTAGAACGTAGCATTGGACCAGGATCAAGAAGATAAGAACACAAAGAGGCCTGGGAACTGATTGTGGACATGTGAAAGGCAGAGTTGCTTGAAATGAACTTAGAACTGTACCAAAATTATACAACATGAGCTATCATAGACTAACAGACATTTCACGTTTCGCGAGGAAGTGAATAACTGCTTTTTTTCCAAGTGACATTCATAACATTTTTATTTTTTTTAAATAAAAAAACCCCTCAAACCTTAAAAGATTCAAAAGGTTTCTGAAATAATCTTCTCATTTAAAGGAAATCTGTGCCTTGCAATGGTTAAGTTTTCTTGAGAAACCGTGAACCCGTGAAAACAGCAAAAACTAAATAATGAATCACGGTGCACGTTCAGTGCTAAAAATGATATCAAAATAATATTTCAGTGTCTGTACCATATTTTGTGATCTCTTAGTGTCTCCTTTGAAAGTATAAAACAAATTGATCAATAGATGTGCTTTATTAACATGATAAATATGACTTACTGTGGTAAACCCCATTGGAATGGAGTAAAATTGAGCCCTCTTACACAATTCTCATTTTCTCAAGAACGGCTCGCCAGATTTTACTCAAATTTTCACCGATGAAAGACTAAACTATATTAATTATCATCATTAAAACAGTTTTAAGTTTTGTCTATCACTTTCTGAGATATGATCAAAAATAAAAGTGATGCATTATTATTGGGACACCCTGTACTATGGTATCAAGCAACCTAACTTTGGGCCCGTCAATTTCAAGTTCACATTAGGTTAAACGAGGGTTAAAATTACATCAAACGAACATACTTACGATTTTATTGAAAACATTTTGAAAAAATACGTTTCTGATATAGGTATCTTTCTTTGTTGATCAACCCAAAACATAACGATGACATGATATTAAAATTTTGCAAACATCTAGCGGAGGTATGCATCAAACAATATGCAAAGTTTGAATTTTTTACATGTAACCATTTTGGGGGACACCTGGTATATATATCATATCCAATGCATCCATCTAAAAATGTTAACAATATTGAAAACAAATCAATTTCCCCTGTAAAAGCCAGATTTTCTGGGAACAAGTAATGCCACCCTGTTTCCACCCATCATATTGCAGTTATAGCCTACTGCACGCTACACCACAGAGTAATAGAGGTGACACTAAAGGCGGTGTCACACATCACAAAACGTACGAATAACGTACTAATAACGTACACTGGACTTGTCATTGAAATACATGTAATATCGATTACCAAACAAGTTCGTTATTAGTACGTTACTCGTACGATACGGTGATGTGTGACACCGCCTTTAGCTCAATACACGGCCCCAATCATAGCGTGTGGACAAAAACGAATATTCATGAGTCAGACTGCTCAAAAGATTCATATCATCAGTAAATAATCAATACATGTATTAATAACTGTTTTCACGCTAGACTAATTTCATGATGTCTTACATGAAGGATGAACAAGACGAGGACGCATTTTGAAGAATACTGCACAGCTTGCATTCAATTAAGCGTAATACACATAAGGGCAATGTAAGGATTTATTTGAGTAGGATTATTCATAATGCGTCCTCGTTTTTGTAATGGGAGCCACTGATCACGCAATCAGCCATGAAACGTTAACCAGCGCCTATTGAAAAATGGTAATCAAATGAGCTATGAAGTATATGGGCATAAAGTGTGACGGCCTGGCTACACAGCGATCTTTGCATTGCTAATACAAGCCTACGTGTTTTTTCAAAGTACTCTATCAGGTCCTTAAAATTATCGTATGGTAATAAGTATGGTGTCATGAGAACGAGAATTTTATGATCTAGATTAATATGTGTGTTCAAAGTTGATAGGTTAAAGGATGCGAGCGTGATGGGCCAATGAAAAATGGTATTTCGAAACTCCATAGCGAATGTACTGACCGGGGTCTTGTTACACTAATCAGGTTTACCCTTTGGTCTTTTGAGTTCACAAAAAATATCACATGAAAGCTTAATAAATCATGAACAAAATGGTAAATGTTCAAAATAAATCGGCCGGTTAGTTTTGATATGGCGATCTTGATAAGTTATTATCCTATACCCAAAACACGGGAAGAGATCTCGGAGTCATGCATCAATTACGAATGTTGTGTGTGCATTGTATACGAAATGTTGCTGATAACTGCAATATGTTCTTCAAAATATAAAATGATTTGTCACCTGAAAGGGTAATGTGCAAATTTCAAAGGCAAACTTTTTCAAATACTTGAATGGGAAGAGGTAAGCTAACATATACTTCAATAGTAGTTATAATTATATTATCTTACCTTTCAGCTGCTTTCCAAAAGTTGGCTTTGTTGTGTACTTTGCCATACTCTTACCAATCGCTGTATCACTCATCCACAACATGATTACATTTAGTATCATTATGAAGAGCATTTTCAGGGTAAGATCCAGACAAAACAGTGACAAAAGTTCTGAAAGGAAGATCTTTATCGAGCGCTGTCGCCGAAGTGTTACCATTACGTGTCTACTGGGACTGACTTGGATCTTTGGATTTTTTGCAATTGAATCAGCAACATTTATTTTCCAGTGCATATTTTGTATTATGAACTCTTTGCAAGGCGTTTTCATCTTCGTGTTCATGTGTTTAACTCAAGATGAAGTAAAAACGGTGTTGTTTTCAAGCTGCTCTGGTAACAGTACGCAAACTACTCAATCAGAATTTAAATCAACTACTGGAGGAGGATTTATTCCTGGTTCTGGTAATGCCGGGACGAAACAGTCACAGATGGGTGGGTGTAACAACCGTGGTATTGAATTAACTGAGCAAGATATGAATCACATGTGATATGAGCAATTTGATACTTTTTTTTCATTCTCAGTACTACGATATTTAAAATGACGAGGGAAGGAATAAAACAAAAGGAATAAATATTTAATGTGACAAAATCAGTTATAAAGAAATTTCATCAGACTTTGTTATATATATGTACATTAGACTTGGTTTTCATTATTCTAACAACTTCAACTACCCAGAGAAGAGGACAGAAAAAGAAACACTTATGACATAAAATTGTTTGTGGATTAATTTTGTGAATGCATAAACAGTAGTGTCCACGCAGTGGTCTCAAATGCAAGTTAACATCCATCTCAAATGAGCCGTAAATTCCGCAAACTTCATTTAGCGATGCAGGTGAAAATACATGCCAAGGTACATTTAGTAATTTGCCGAAATCGGTTTTTTGACAGATTTAAAATCCTTATGCTTACTTCAACAGAAAATATAGGGCTTACCGATCTCTGAACGTGTTTATCTCAGTTATACATGTTACTTCCTAGCAACTTTTGATAAACTATAACTTGACTTCTGCAAATCGAGTGAAGTTCATTGAGGTGTCAATTTAATCCTTATAACATGATCTTTTAAATATCTAAAAAATTGGAAAAGACAGAGGCTGCATTTACGGCTGTTTTGGGATACACGGTCACATATTTTAAAGGTTTTGACACTTTGCATCTGCACTCTAAGCTTTGAGTAAGCTTTCGTAAATTAAATCAACAAACAATAATTCAAATATTTTAGAAGAGATTTTTTAAAGGTGTGTATTCTGATCACTCATTTTGTACTTTATCAGCCATTTTATTCTGTAATTTTGTATTATATGAATTTAATTACCTCATAGGGTTTACTTTTATGCCACAAAGAAGATTTGATAGAAGTCAAAACTTATATGAAATTGTGGTGACTTTGTTATTATTTTGCTTAGCATTACATGTATTCAGAACAAAAATATGCAAGTCATGTCTTGCCATTTACATTAGCAATATTCTTTACATTTGTAATTACTTGGCAGTGTGAAAGGTTTAAATATTTTCATAATCAATCTGAAAATTCTATGATTGATTATGATACTTGAGATCAAAATTACAAACATCTAAATAAATCTTAAATCAAAAACCAACATCATCCAGATTTAAATTGCATGGTTTTGTCAAATCTATAACTGGTTTACATCTTTTGTTTCATGGTTAAGGGCAATTTGGATTTTCAGAATCAAATGCAACTGTATAAGTTGATTCTTATTCTTAAAAGTTACATGATTTGGGCCTAAGGTGTACTAAAGATCTTTGAGAGTCTATTCCGAGTTTAGTGTCATCTACATTTGGGATGCAATGAAAATGGCCCAATAACTTTCTTATTATTTTTACCTACTTATAACATTATTTCCAATTTTATGATTAATTCAATTTAAGCTACGACTTTATCAAATTGATTAATGGGAAAATATCTTGGTGACTTCAGCAGGTTTTTTAGAAAAAATGAAAATTGAAAGATGTTTGTGCTGTGTTCCACATATCATTTTCTTATAGAAAATTTCTTTATAGAACAATTTAGATGTGTTTAATCACAAATAAAACAAATCGTGGCCTTTCATCACCTTGTTTTACTGTAAAATTTATTAAAACTATTTGGCAATATCTTCATGTCTACAAAGCCTGGAACACTAAAGTAACAATTTCACTCAGATAATGACACCATGTAACTGATGTCAATCGGGTAAAGAGCAATACTAATTACACAAATAATGAAAAGGTGCAATGTTATACGAGTTGCAAAAAAAACAACAACTTATAAACTCATACGGTAATAAACTTTCAAGGGTCGAATGAGAGAGTCCATGTACGCATTAACAAACTGGTATCTTAGACATTATTTTATGATTTATATTTATATTATATTTTCAATTACGCTGTTCCACAGGGATCCATTGTTGGACCACCAGCTTTTATTATATACACTCATCCAGTTGGTGATATCATCAGAGATTGTGATATTAAATTTCATTGTTACGCTGATGATACCCAGCTTTATTGCCACTTTGATCCTAAGGTACCAGGTGAATGCCAACGTGCATTGAATAATTTATCTTCGTGTATTTTTAGAGACAAAACTGAGTTCATTGTTATAGCTGGACCACATATATTGGGTAATCTGCCTAATATACAACTTAGGCTTGGTGATATTTATGTTAAACCATCTGATAAGGTAAATAACTTATTTTTGATTCATCTATGGACAGTCACGTCAAATTAATGCTATTTGTAGAAGTATAAACTATTACATCCGAAATCTCTGGCAGATCCGTAGATTCTTGACTCAAGATGCCTGCCATCACGCTGTACGAGCTTTGGTTCTTTCCAGAATTGATTATGCCGATTCCCTCCTTTATGGTGCCAAGAAAGTTGATATGAAGCGGCTGCAGCGCCATCAGAACAAAGCTGCGCGCCTAGTTGTCGGTGTTGTCGGGACCAAAGCTCGTCGCAGCTTTTGTGCAGTCTTCACTGGCTACCCGTTGAGTTTAGGGTTAATTACAAAATTATTATGTATTGTTTTGTTTTAAGTCATTGCATCACCAAGTGCCAGAATACCTTAATAACATTCTTCAATTACAGAACACTCATGATGTTGAAGACAGTAGACGTCGACTACGCTCGCACTCTGATGCTACGAGATTGAAAGTCTCTCCTACTAAACGACAAGCTGGTATTATAAGGCTTTCCAAGTGTGCGGGTCATGGCTTTGGAATAATGATATAATAATTATTATTATTATATAACTGAAAAAAGCCACTGAAGTATGACCACTAAATTTTATTAATGCAAATACAAATTGATATATAAAAAGTTTTCTAAACAGTGCTAATTCTGCAATATGTATTAATAAGCCAGGATTGATCATGGTTATCGGAGTATTATATAAGCATTCATTTAATTGATTTTTAAAATATTGCAATACATCATGTACATTGTACGATTTAAGACCATGCATCATTTACATTGATGAACTCCTGAAAATAACTTGTTACCATTAGATTGTATGATATTTTCAAAAAAGAATAAATGTTATTCAGAGTAAAATACCCATTAATTCATTTGTTTGTTTTATCTTGCAGTGTACAATTCCCATATTTATAACAGTTTTCTATACTATAGCTAACATTTTGAACTAAACCACTAAAGTATTTTCAGAAGTTTGAATTTCCAGCTTATAAGAATTATTTATTAAAACTATAATTGACCATACCACTCGACCTAACATGATGTCCGGAGCCTGACACCCTGGTCACATAAGCCGCAACGCCGCAACGCCGGTATGACATCGGTATGACACCGATGAATGATTGCGATGTCCGGTCGGACACCGGTGGTTATGTGACCATAACTGAAGACATCGTATACAAACCGCAAGGTTTTAACTCAGAATTAAATTCTTGCGGCATGCTCCGGTGTCTTTACGGCTCTGCGGACACCGGTCGGACACCGGCCGGTGTCCGATCGGCGTCTGATGAATTGACGCCGTAAACACATCGTAACCTCGCCGCAAGCTTATGTGACCATGGTATCCCTCACTAACCATGACCAAACCTTAAAGGGTCTGTTCTTAGTTACTTCTTCCCATAGAAGTGCCAATTTTGTGCAATATTTATTCGTTATTCAATAAAATCTCACGCATATCTATGTAATAACGACTATTTCATGATAGAATATTCGACACGATGGCGAATAAAAAAAATATTCTACACGATATCATCAAATCCCCGTTCTAATCCCAAGGTGCATTAGGGTATAAGAGGAAATAATTTAAACACGGACAGTTCTTGCATAGAATATTCTGTCTGCCAAAAACTTTGAACCAACCCTAAGGCCCGGCGCAGACTCCACTATCGTATATAATATCATTTTACTTAGAATATTCTAAGCTGACGACAAAATGACGTAGCTAGTGACCGAAAACAGTTCTTACAGTTCATTCTTTATTTCCATAAAAATACATAAAATATTATAACAAACAAAAAGACATTATGGAGGAAAGGACTGGAAGGCCAATTAGGCCCGTTAAAAGTCCAACCCTGTATACAAAGACATTTAAGTTACAGACTATATCATGGATGTAAGATACAACAAAATAAATCACAGAACAATCAATCAATCAAGATATAACTAATGACAAGCTCAAAAATTACTCATAGTTGAGGATCATATTTTGCTTAAGTTGATAACGAAGTTCTTTATACTGTTTAATTCTTTTAACTTTGTTGAAAATGAATTCCAAAGGATATTGCCACATGTACGGATTGCATGATCGGTAAACGATTTTTTGTTAAAGGTGATGTTCAGATTGTTTACATGTCTTCTTTGATAATTTTGAATATCAGATCGCTTTTTAAAGTAGTCGTTGAAAGTTTCGGGTAAATAATTTATGTGATATTTGAACATAAAAGTTCCACGCATCAGTAACTGTTAAGATATTGTTACTTGCAAAAAGGGGAGCAGCATGACTACGGCAGTGACTTCTACATAATGTTCTGACCGCCCATTTTTGTAATTTAATAATTTTATCAAGATATGATTTACATGTATTAGAATTGCATAATTAAGATACGGTGATACCACACACAGAAAAAAGTTGTGTTACCCAACATTGTGTCAAATTTTACCCAACATTGTGCAAAATTTAACCCAACCTGTTAACCATGTTCCCTTTTTAACATAACTTTTTTCTGTGTGCAGCGAACAATACAAAGTATGCAAGATACGGGTTGGAATAGAATACTTAATTTTTCCATGTTAGATTTTCATCTATAAAAACACCGAGAAATTTAGTAGTTTTAACTCGATCTAAAACCGTATCATTTAATGTGACGGATACATTTTCATGGGGTTTGATTGAAGTCATATGAGATGTTCCAATGATCATATAATTTGTTTTCGAGGCATTTACCGATAATTTGTTAGCTTTAAACCAATAACTCACTTCTTTTAATTCTTTATTCAAAATATTTATGTTTTTATTAATATCCTTGTTGGAGTAGAGAATAGTGGTGTCATCAGGAAACAAAATACATTTCAGTATAGATGATATGCTTGTAATGTCATTGACATACAATATAGAAAGCAAAGGTCCCAATATTGATCCCTGTGGGACTCCACATATAATGTTTTCCATATCTGAAGTGCAATTATTATAGTATACAAATTGCTTTCTTTGTTCGAGATAACTTTTAAACCAGTCAAGAACGACACCACGAAATCCATAGTATTCTAATTTATGTATCAATATTTTGTGATCAATTGTATCATAGGCTTTGGAGAGATCTAAAAATATTCCAATTCTTGTTTCATTTTGTTCAACAGCATTACTTATTTTGTCAACGAATTGCGCAATAGCCATATATATATACTTGTTGTTGATGGTGAGGTCTCTGATCCCTGTGTAATTGAATGCGGCGTCCCTCAGGGATCTGTTGCTGGTCCAGAAATGTTTGTACTCTATTCATCGCCGATTGAAAATATAATCGACAAATATGACCTTTCAAGCAGTTCCTATGCAGATGATACGCAGCTATATGTTGTCATTACACCGTCAAATCGCTTGAGTGCTTTAGTGAAGATATTCGGTCCTGGATGGCGAATAACAAACTAAAACTCAATGACTCTAAGACCGAGTTGCTCCATGTTACTTCCCGGTATGCTCGACATTATGCTCGAAATGTTGACAAAGTAAGCATTACCATCGGCAATGCAACAATATCGCCTTCTTCGGAAGTTCGGGACCTTGGTGTTTTGCTTGACAGTCATCTCTCAATGAAAAGTCATATCAACAGTGTCTGTAAACGTGCTTCCTTTGCCATCAGGAAAATAGGGAAGATCCGCCGCTATCTTGATAGTGACAACGCAGAGAAACTGGTTCATGCGTTCATATCTTTGGATAACTGTAACAGTCTTCTCTCCGGGCTTGCTGAAAAAGACCTGAATAAACTTCAGCGCATTCCAAACATGGCAGCAAGGGTAATCACGCTAACCAGGAAACGTGAATCAGAATCAGAATCAACTTTATTTCCATATATAACATGTACATGTATAATAAAACTACAGTATATACAAACAACATAAAATAAAAACAAGAGAACAAGAGAAACATTATATGGAGGAGTAATCAAAAGGCCAGTAAGGCCTGATCACGATCACCCCTTGTTAAGGCCTACATAAGCAAAACAATCAAAAGAATTAAATAAAACTTAACAAACCATCACACAAGACCAACACCAGCTCCAAAACAAAATACAAAATGATGGTAAATCACACGTTTCAAGAATGATGGTAAATTATTAATCGTATGTACTAATTAAAGTAGACTTATATAAATTTTTAAAATGCTTAGTTGACATGTACAGTGAGCTTCTAACTTGGTCGTTTAAGGAATTCCATAGTTTTGGACCTGCAGTCCTAATACTTTTATCTGTAAAAACAAGTTTGTTTCTAGTTGGATTGAATTTGCAGCTGTTTCTTGTGTGATAGTCATGGATATCAGAACGTTTTGTAAAGAATGTATTGAAAGACTTAGGTAACAATCTCAGAAAGTAACGATACATGAATACACCAACTTCAAGTTTATACATGTCGTTTACATTTAAAATATCATATCTATTGAAAGTGGTGCAGAATGACTACGATAATGACTATTTGATATTATTCTTAAAACCCATTTTTGAAGTTTGTAAATTTTATCCAAATATGTTTTACATGATTGCCCCCATATGAGAATTCCATAATTGACATAAGGTAAAACTAAAGTACAATAGAGTGTGCGGAGAATCCGTTCAGGAATAAAA
>JXSR01S067242.1:0-15886 GCA_000969725.1 Ophiothrix spiculata | reverse complement strand
CTTTGAGGAAAGATAGTAACTGCTCTTAGTACTTGGATATACTTTTTTAAATATTCCGAATGATCGCGGTATCTCTATTAAAATGTTGTCGAAATTCTTGATTAAAGAGACCATCTGAAACCAATATTAAAAACATTATTGTTCTCTACTTAAAAAGTCTTCCAAACAGAAGAGAGCAAGCTTCGGCTCGTATACCAAAAGAAATAAGGCTATAAGACTTTGTATGGTATAATATCACAAATTGTTCTAATAATTTTACACCCTCAAAAGTCATACCATGAATAACTTTGGGGTCTAAAAGGACTTGGAATAGATAATAATGCACTAATGAAATATTCGTTGAATCTTTATCATAATATTTTATGATTGTTGTAGACATTATACTATTTTGACATAGCTGTATAGTACGTGTATCTCGTATATTAACTCTTCTTTCTGTGTATTTTTTCTAAAGATGCGATTATAGCACAAATTAATTGTCGTGGCTTTTTCTAACTTACGGTGATAACAAAAGTTGACATTTGTCCATGCTAGTTTTAACGGCACATGCGCGGTTTTTTTTTTTTTTTTTTGCTTGTTGTTGTTTTTTCCAGGAATAGCACATATAACTTTAAACGTTAACTTCTTTATAAAGGATGAAATTCAAAGACTGCTATAATAAGTATGAAATCGTCATTGCCATTTACATCACATTACTGCAAATTCTAGTCTACATCTGTTTTAGCCCTACCCCGGTCCCTACTTTAACAATTCTGTACTGAATTACCGCTACTGCGCAGAAAGTTTATCATTTGAATTATTTTTATAACAGTGAGATATTTTGTAGGGATAGTTACACAAGGACTAAAAATGAGTCGAGATTTTACTAAATGACGCAATACTAAAAAGCACGTGGATCAGTGTAGTCAGACAGTAGTTATTCAATAACAATGACAAACCACGAAATATATTTTGTGTCAATCTTCGCAACGCTACAAATGGATCATATTATATAACGTTATGCCATAAGTTAAGTTCTAGAAGAAAAAAACACAGAATCAGTGACCAAACACACACCTTTACAACAAGATACACATCACACCATTCACTTCGTAAGGAATTTGTTGTGTAAGAATTTGTGTACGTTACTATTGTAAAGCTTCGTATTATTTTCACATGCACTCAGGGACCTGTTCAGTTCACTACAAATGGAGATAGAAAAGCACTTATTCAAATCGAGCAAATTCAAGGCAAGTTAAATTCATTCATGTCAACTGAACACAATATTTGTTTCATACAAACTTCTTCTACAAAGTTCTTGAGACACATATTTTTCATATAGTTGAGACCTTTTTATGTACAAGATGATTAGCTAATATCCCCCTTGGTAAAATAACTTAGTAATAACTTTCCTGACTGAGTAACATTATAAGTGTATAAGCACCTCGATTACAATGGTATTGGATAAACTGGTTGTATGGGTGAATAACTTGATAACTGCAAAATTAACAGTTCAGAGGTAGTTCTTCAAGTAGTCATTAGATGTTAATCCAAACATCATTTATGACGAGGTTGTCTAGCCTGGGGCTCGCGCTGTCAGCCATCTTGAAGCTGGTGTACCAGGGCTGGACATTAGCACCCGTCCGACAGCCAATGGCAAGTAACTTTGGTGTCGGCTGGGTAAAAATTGGAAGCTACCTGTCCGACATGGCGGGTAAAAATTTGTGTATATGCTTATTTAGTCCATTTTGAGTAAAAAGCTAAACTTAATGATATTCTCTAGGTCAGTTTAAGTAGTAAAGAGCTTCAGGTTAATATTTATTTGAAACACCACCCTTAAAAATACCAATTTTCAAGAAAAGAAAACCTATCCATGTACCTAATTTCTCAAAAAATATAGCAATTTTTTGAGAAATCCAAATTTTTTGAGAAAATGCTTACATTTGCACCATTTATAGCAAGCCTTGATTTTTTCTAGAGATGATTTTTGAAAATGGTTAATATTCGGGCAGGCAAATTTCTTGGGTAACTCTGGAAAGTGACCTGCCCGACTAGCTAGTAAAGAAAAATCAATGTCTGGCACTGACCACAAAGGCAAGCTGCAGTAACATTTGGAATAACTTAATTTGAAAATTCAAAGTAACATGAACAAATACTGTTTTCTTCCCAGATATAAAATCCGTATTTCTAGCGACAATCTAATTATTGAAATATTTTGCTTTTGGTATTTTCTGTTCAATTCGTCACATTTTGTTGAGACCCAGTGTCAATAAAGGGAGGTAACTTGGCCATGAAGCAAGTGTTTATTACAATCTTTGTGCTACGACGATATTGGCTGATCTACACATGCATCTAAGGATTCAAAAAGTTCTCAACTCAATGAGAAATAGATGTGTCTCAAAAGACTTTTTACATTTTTTAAGCGTTTATTTACGATAGAAATTGTAACGTATCATACCTAAGATGGGTAAATGCTTTTACGTTCAAAATGGAACAGAGTTTAAATGGACACGTCCTTAAAAATACAAATGCACGATTTGATGGAAATATTTTGCTTCTTTAAAGTGGCACGTATTTTCTTGCTTTGAATAAAGGCTCTACACATATTTAAAACTTTAGAAAAGGGCATAGATGATAATGATGTGTTTTTTTTTTGTTTTTTTCTGGCGTGGTAATGGCAAATGACGCATTCTGTGCTTAATGTTGTGATATGAATCTATTTTGATAATTGTGCAAATATGCCCTTCAATTGCAGCTTTTACTAATGAAACTAAACTCATAATAAAATTTAAATCATTCTAAATAAAGTAAAATTTTCATTTTAAATCTTCGCCCGTTGGAATTGTTCGTAAGCCAATTGCACCATTTGTTTTCAAACAATCTCATTAACTCCTGCTTCAGTATCTCTTATTTAATGCAAGTACTATATCTAAGCAATATAACCAATGCAATCTTTTCTACCACTTAAATTATAACAAAAGAGTGTATCTAAAAGAACATGATTTTTGCAGTTGTAATGTCGTGTTTTAGATAGACTTTTGCTGAATTTTTAAATGCAATCATGATAATAGCAGTGGAATAATATGTCAAACAATGCCATAGATAATTCAAATACTTATATCACTTTATTTACAGATACCAAGGAGATTCGTGTTGGCATCTATAATCCTTCAGTTGTATCCGGAAATCCACTGATATGGTTAAATGACACAGCAATTCATTGGCAAGGTCAAGTATCATTTGAATATTTTAGGCCCATATACAATTTCATTTGTATGTTTAATTTGGATGTTGCACTTTTATAATAATAATACACACCATTTATATAGCGCCTTATACAACTGTTTCAAAGCGCTGATGCCTATTATTACGCTGCCGTCAGGAAACCGTCACAATCAGTTCGCATTCACCTAGGAGTCGCTGGCCAAGCGCGCACCCTATCTGCACTTAGATTGTAATGTTTCCCATAACAGCTTCCCAATAACGCTCGGGTAGACGAAGCAATGAGGATTAAATACCTTGCCCAAGGACATATATCTTTAAACGAATGCCTTGAAAGGGGAAGAATAGAAAGCCTGAAGATTAAATACACTAAGCTGAGTGTCATATTGTAATCCTTTCATTGTTTTATCTTATAATTCTTATAAATGATGCAAAGTTTAATCTTCAGTGCGCAAAACACCTCAATATAACACAGTTAATAATCGAATAGGTCAACAAGAACAAGATTAACCAATTAGTTGGACGATTACAGATCAACAAGAACAATCTTTCAATAACGGACACGCAGGTCCTCCCTCTTACAATTAATTTCTAATCATACGAGATCAGCGTGATTGGTTATAGTATATTTGTGTACCGCCGCGGCAAAAGGGTCCAGTTGTCGACTCCTACATGTTGCTCATTGTAGCATATCTGATGTATACAAATACCATACATTAGATATGCTACAAGGAGCAACATGTACAAGCCGACAACTGGTCCCTTTTGCCGCGGCGGTACACATTTAGTTATTTAGTTAGAACTATTTATATGTGATGACTCACCCCTAAAAAGGGGGACTTTTCGACAGAACACTTTTCAAGATACTGGTGAAAATAGGTAGTAAAAAATATAGAAAATAATAAGAATTTTCAGCAGATTTTCTGTTGTAAAATTTGATCGGCTTGATCAATTTCGACAAATAAGGTGTCATTTTAAAGCTTAGAAAATGCTGTAACAGATAAAATGATAAACTCAAAATTGATATAATCTGCAAAGCCTCCCCCCCCCCCATTTCGGGTGAGCCATTAGATATATACAATGCAACCGTTCTGCGTCATTCAATTCACTTCTTCGTCTGAGTGTGTGACATACCAGTGTTAACAACCAGTATCAGTTTTAGGTGAAGCCTGACTTGTTCAACTCATTCAGCAGGCCACCGACAAGTTTTTCTAACTTAAGAATGTCATTTTTTTGTCAATAGGAGGAAGACCACCAGTAGACTCCATCATAACAAAGGAGGAGTACAACAGCATCTCATTTATACTATTCGCAATTGTCACCGTTTTGGCAAGTCTGGGGATTGTGCTGGCTATTATATTCCTCGCGTTCAATATAAAGTATCGAAGCAGAAGGTATTCCAAATTTATTTCTTAACTTGTTAAAATTGTTTATTTATGAAAATAATACAGTGCAACAATATCGCACTTAGATTTGAATTAATACAATATATATATATTTTTTTTATTTCACATTGTAAGAAGAAATATGATTATTTTAATCTAACGTTTGCAAACTCAATTTAACTATGTGCTTTCTGATCTTTAACAGATACATAAAGATGTCGAGTCCTAAGCTAAACAATCTGATTCTGATTGGGGGCATTTCAACTTATTTCTATATCATATTTGCTGGCTTGGATACGGGACAAGTTAACAATCTAACATATTTATGGATATGTAAGGTAAATGTATAATACGGACTTGAAGATCTCTGGTTAAAACTATAGACCTGAAGTGTTTAAAATAGCTAAATTTTAGTCACTGAATGACCCTAGTTTTAATCCAGAGATCTGAAAATGTCAGTATATATTTGTTTTATATACTGTATTAATAAATTTTAAATAATGTAATTTTTACTTGCCCTATGGCATAATTTAATTAATCTTGATAAAAAATGCACTAAAAATGCTATAACCATGAATCCAAACAATAGGTTAATGCGCGTCTTGGCTTGCGCGTCTAAGTTTGTTGCGCGAGTAAGTCCGTGCGTGAAAGTGACGCAGGTATAAATTCGTAAATTAAAAAACCCGTGAATAGGCGAAAGCGGACCTACGTCATACGCAGGGCATACGCAGGGTATACGCAGCACAATGATCTAAAAATAACTCGCGTTGGACTTCGTGCGCGGTGAAAACAATCAATACTTCAGCCAGGTATCCCTTCATTTTCTTTCTTTATTAGCCAGACGAAACTCTGTGAAATGATGAGCTGTTTGTCATTTTGTTGTGATTTGAATACCACATATCTCATATGATTTTGGAATCGAAATATTTTGACAACTTGCTAAAATCAATCAAAGTGTCCGTGAGTCGGCATGTTCTCCATTGAGTTGAATGGGAAGTCGGCAAATGTTTTCACCGCGCTATTTGGACAAAATGTCAAGACAAGATGTAAACAAAACGCCCGGATGTCCGCTCCTGCCTATAGTCTTTCAAAACCCGTAAATAGTCTTTTAAAACCCGTAAATAGACTTTTCAAAAGAACTATTTACGGGTTTTTCTCTAGATGGTTGAAACTATTTGAAATAATGTCATAGGGTATCAACACGCTTAAATTTATGAATGACGTATATAATATCTATTATATACTGTATTAATAAATTTAAGCGTGTGGTTTCAATAAAAGTTCATTGTTCTGATGCATTTAGAAAAACTTTATGATTCATATTTTAGCAATTCTCACGTACGAGGTAACAAACGTATGACTGAAAAACCTGCTAAAGTGGTCGAATAGAAATGATTTTTTTCTTGAAGTCAAAAAAGTGTCAGTTTCTGTGGAATGAGTGTACAGGGTGTGCCAATAAAACCGCAAGATTGGAAAACAAAAATATTAAAAATATAAGCGAGCGAACATTATCATCAAATTACCATTGATATTAAAATAGAGCTTCTTCCCTTCGTACAAAATCTTCCGTTTTTATTGGATCAATGAGACCAAGATCTTCAAATAATAATGATAATGATAATGAATGAAAGAAGTACACTTTCAGATTATTAAAGATACAAGCTAGCTTTTTACATACATTTATTTCAGGTAAACGCGTGGCTATTGGCTGTTGGGTTCTCTATGGCTTTTGGTGCAATGTTTAGCAAAACATGGAGAGTACACAAAATATTTACCACTAAGAAAATGAAAAAGATGGTAAGTTTCAAAATATTTGATATACATACTATATTCCACAAAATGGTTAAGGGTAAGTTAAAACTGTTCAAATATAATGTGCCCCTCAAAAACCTTAAAATCTTTGCGTGTAAAGTTTTAAGCTTTACCAGAACATATGTTCTGGTGTAATTCCATAGTCCATGAAAAAATATATATTTTGTTTAATTTTAATCAGTAATTTAGAACAAAAGTTATGCTTTATCAAAAATTTGAAGGCAAATTTGTCTGGTCCAATTTTACAAAATTGTGTAAGTTTCCATTTGAATGAAATGCTGTTAAGGCTAATGTCCCTAAAAACGTCTCGCTTGGCTGAATGTCATGTTTACTGCAAGTTTTTATCTACTTACATCTATCAGAATATCACAATTATTGGCGTAGATATTGAATAGAGTCTCTGGTTTATACATTAATCTTTACTAGTGATTTCACGTCCATTATCAAGGTCAAAATGACGCCTAAATACTACTTCGAAAAAGTTGACCCTTTTTCGCCGAAACCTCATAATTTCATAATGTTCGAACAATTCGACTGGTTTCAAATTTTGACAAATTGTAGGCTTGATACTTCTTATTGAATTACAAACAATATTTTATAAATATGCTGTGTTGGTTTTAAATGATAATGTAACAAACCCGCGTTGTTTTGCCCGAAAAACCAGACGTGAATTACGTCTCTGAATTTGCTCTGTTTGAGCTGTGAATTCTAATGTTTATGTTTTAGATTTTAGTTCACGATCTCAACGCTGCCTTGATAGCTCAGCGGTAGTTCCTCGCTTCGTAATGCATGACTAACCCCTGCCATAATCCATGGTTCGAGTCCCTGCAAATGCAGTGGAAACTATTTATGATTAAAAAATAGTTAGGATTCTCATTTTCCTGAGCAGATGGATTTCCTTTACCCTTAAGCATTGTTCTTTATCTGCTCACCCAGCCATGTAATCGCAATGTTTACAATTTTATTATGTGCATACTTTCATTTATCTGTTCTCAAAACATTATGTTAAAGATAAATAACAAGACAGTGACAAGAAGCATTTTAGTCAACTACGCATGACCCTCAGTCAATAGACCAATCAAGGCCAAGCATTTAGATGTGTTACAACGTGCTTCCAACAATCATGTTTTGCATACTTTGCATTTCCAGGGTCGGGTCACTAAATTTTTGTTGGTGATAAAACCCGAATGGCAAGAATTATCTTATTAAAGGAGCTCGGTCCGATTTTTCAAAAAATGTTTTTAATGTCTTATGAAAGACGACAACTCATGAGAGAAAGATATCTCTCAAAATATCTAAGTTTCAAATTTCAGCTCAATCGGTCAAACCGTTTTGATTTTATGGGCAATTTTGTATTTCAGAGCCACCTATACGTTACTGTGAAAAGCCTCCGAAGGCCCTTTCAAACGAGATACATACCGTTGATTTCATGATCCGTAGTAGCTGTATAGAAAAATCAAAGTAAACTGTAGACGATACAAACCGATGGAAATCTTGTATTCATATCACACGTCATTTTGAAATAGAACACGTCGGAATATCAAATTGGTTAATTTGCGACCCTTATTCTATTAATAATTCTGAAAAAAAATATATAAGATACTCTGAAAAAAATCGTACATCTTCAAAACAAGTGAAATGCAAGTCGCTTTTATTGAGACAACCAACAATTTGAAAAATCCACTATTTCAAGAAATGCTAATATTTCCGTCAATTGTACTTCAAATCTCACAACATTTAGATATATTACAAATGATGTTCTTGGGTATTAAGTCGTCATTTAGCTATTTAGATCGCCCTAAATGTCATAAATATATAAAATTTAGTCTGGACTCGGCAATATTCGTATTCTGTCACTCAACAGGTACTTAATATATAATGAGGTTTAATTTTCCAAATGAGGACATCATTAGTCATGTCTTATTTACCACTGTCTCTATCACTGTGCATTATGACCAACAATCATTAAATCATTAGGTTGTTTTTTTAAATCCATTTAACAAATCCGGTGTAATGAAATACAGCGTCTGGTGACTGAAATGTTCTAGCTACTATTAAATTGTGTAGAACGTACTTGTATATGTGCAATCAATAAATCATCGATTGCGACTTATTCCGTGTAGTTCAATTAGACCCGGACTCCTGGTTATGGGGGACACTCAGTCTCATTACACCGGCGTTTTACCACTTTTTACCATTGACTTCTATTGTAAAATCTAAATAAATAAGACAAAAACAATTATAATTAAAAAAACGGCTCTGTTTTTTCGCTCCTTTTCACATATGTTTTGGTCCTTATATAATTCTTTAAAATTGTTATTAAAATATCATGGTCACTGACTTACTTTTTGAGATATTAAGCAAAATTAAGCAATACAGTAAATTGACATTTTTAGCAATTACTAATACCTTAAGCACTGCGCCGTCAGGAGTAACGCGCATGGTATTATGCATGAATATAAAAATGATGCGCGTGTAACATTGAGTTTTATTAAAGCGCAAGATACAGTACGCAAAAAAGTACGCTAAAAGCCCGTGATAGATACTTTGAAATTGTATCCAATACGGCTGATATCAGCTAACTCGTGTCTAACACCGTTTCTGTGCTAAGTCACTTTAAACTAAATGCCATCTCTCTCAAGAGCTTCCGGAGCCAGGTTTACTTGTCAACTCTAAGTCTGGAGGTTAAGATCGTTAGGTTTTTAAAGACATAAATTTGAATCATGACTAGATCTGGTACAAAAGCAGGTTTTTGTGGGTAGAATTCCGATTGATGTAAATATTTATGTTTCAAAAACTCGAGTTACTATCTAGAGATGGCTCATTTTTGTAAATGCTATTCTATTTCAGATAATTAAGGATTCGCAGTTATTTGTGATGGTAGCTATTCTAGTACTTATTGATCTAATCATATTTATACTATGGGAGGCATTGGACCCAGTGAGAATAGTAATCACAAGAGGAAGAGAGCAGGTAATATAAATATTATATGTATGGAAATAGTTTTGTTATCATTGATTTCATTAAGTTTTAGAAGGATTATACCAACAACGCAATATACAGCCCTTTTTTCTGAAATCCGATTTTTTAAAGTCTTGTTTTCTTCACAAATTTGCTGTGATTTGGGGAAATTTTACAAAGTTACAAACAATTCTTGGGTTAGAAATGCAATGATTTGATCTGTACTTTTGCCTTTGTATGAAAAGAACAAATAGCACCAGGGGATAGTTAATTGCATCGTTTGGATAAGATTGATGTTAATACAACATTGTTCAAATAAACGAATGAAACTGTTTTGTTAACCACATTGTGGTTGCTGTTAAAAAAACGTAGATAAATACTAATGTGTGAAATATAAATGGGTAACAGACCGAACTTGGTTGTAACTCTGAATGGACTTTATGAAATTTATATTTCTTTTGCATCTGAGATAAAGAAAAGAAAGATAACAATAAATTTTGCTATCAATTCTAGAAGCGAATTGAAAAGCAAATGTTTAATTTGTTTGATTCAATTATTCTAAAAATGTTGTATTGTCTCTTTATTTGTGTTTCTTTAATGTAGCAGGTATATGTATAACGCATGACCTGATCTCTTTCAGACGAGTCCATATAATTCCGATGTGGTAATAATTCCTTTATTTGTGACATGTTCTTCGAAATGGGATACATATTGGCTTGGAACTTTACTATGTAAAAACGGTTTACTGGTAGTATTTGGTGCATTCCTTGCATGGGAGACGAGGAAAGTTACAGTTCCTGCGTTAAATGATTCAAAGTATATTGGTAGGTCATTTTTTTCCTCGTTCTTTATTTTCATGTCGTACATCTTGCAAAACTCTAAATTGAAGTAAATTCGTGATAACTACCCGGAATAACTACTTTGTAGGGATATTTCCGCTATACAATAATTGGTCAATTAGAGGGTTTTAACTGAGCTCCTATTAATCTAAATAGTGTGTTTTGTCAAAAAATTTAAAAATGTATTACACAGAAGTATTTTTATTTTCTTATTTCAAACCATTCTTATACACAACAAGAAAATAAGGCGTTTCTTGAGTAAATTCGCTGTATGTTGATTAAGCTGAAACGTGTTTCCGACTTCTAACTTATGGGGAAACCCAATAAAACATTTTGTCCTCATGTAAATTTACCAAACAGTTGGAATAGGGATGTACACTTGTTGATTTTTATAAGTCTACAACATAGCTGATATCAGATAGCTTCAATCGAGTTTGAGATGATTTTTGATCTATATAGTTAGTGTATTTTCCCTCCCTTCTCTCCCATAGGTGTGAGTGTATACAACATTGTCATCTTGTCATTCGTTGGTGTACCAGTGTCTCTAATCTTAGATGATGTCAATGCTAATTATATCATCATATCGCTATTTGTTTTCTTCGCTGCAACTGTAACTCTTTGCCTAGTCTTTATCCCGAAGGTAAATAGTAGGGGAGGATGGGGCAAGTTGGCCCTCGGGGTGGGTTGGCCCACCTCGTGTTTCTGCTCACGTGACCTTCAGAGAATTATGTAACTGGTGATTTTTGGTTATGCATAACGTATCAAATTTACCATAAAATTTACAAGACCGAACTCAGCACTTTGTGTGAGTTAGCAATAAAACGAGTTTTTGAGTTACCTTAGTAATCTTTTTGAGCAAAAGTAATTTTGTACTATTGTCAAAATATTACTTCGCTGGTTCAATTTATTATTATTGATTACGAGGTATGGTACATGTCCTACATACCATGAGATCAAATCCTCTTTATTCTTTGTTTTGTTGGTATACCACGAGAATAAGTCAAAACTGGGACTATGGGGCGGGTTCGCCCACTACTACACGGGGCAAGTTGGCCCTATGGCGAATTTGCCCAAGATGGTATGATAACCTACTCAGACTCGAGCACAATAACATTTATGACGTTTTAACACGATTTTAATTCTAAACAAGTAAATAGATGCGTATAACAAGACACAAGAAGTCTTTCACAAGACTGATAGGAAATATGTGGCATATATTGCATGCAAATAACATTGTAGGTCACAACGTATCTTTTTAAAAGATCGATATTGTATTAATTTATTGTGGCATCTCATCCTAAACATGCTAAAAGGACATTCCCGTGCTTCACTTAAAAAAACATAATGTATGAAATGTGTCACGGTAAAATGAGTACGACTCCTTGTTTGTAAATGGGCCAACTTGTCCCACTGGGTGGACCAACTTGCCCCGCATGCGGGGTAAGTTGGCCCTATTGACAAGATTTTTTTATTTTCTTCATTATTTAAATACGATAAGCCGCAGAGTATTAGTATTTACGCAACACATAGTTCGGGTATATATCTATCTTGTGTAAAGAGGAAAATCTTCCAGACTTTATCATGTCCGATTCAGAGGCGTTTCAATGAAAAGAGGGCCAACTTGCCCCCATCGTCCCCTATATACCGCATTTTAAAAGCTATTTAGCTTTTAATATGAATGAATAAATGAATGAACATGAATAGAATCTTAAAGTTGAATTTTTTAAAAAATTTAAACCCTATTAGGGTGGACAAATTGTCTATCTTACAGGTACATTTGCCTACTGTGAGGATTCCCGGACATTGTTTAAAATTTCATTTTATTTCAGCAATTTAGATTTTACAATGTAACACGAACTTTCTCAAGCATGAAGTAAATACTAGTAAAACACTTGAAAAAGAAATTGATATCCCAACAAACAAAATATCAATTGAATTAACACCATCCATTAGCAATCCATTAACAATCATATAATATGAAACCTAAGGAATTGCCAAACATGAGAATTTAATCTGAACTACGACTCGAAATTACAGAACAATCATTACAATTCATTACTGGATACATAACCTGTTACATTTCATTTACAAATATTGCAATTGCAGGAATCGGTACTTGCGATCTTGTAATAGCTTTTCCGTCATAAGAGGGTCAGTAAATACTTTAATCTTGAAACGTAATTTAATCGTTTTTATCTATTTTTATATCATGATATAAGACCTCTCCAAGATACAATACAAACCACAGTATGGTTGTTTTTCATCTCTGTGTGTTTTCATCTCCCTACAGGTGAAATCCAGAAACGACATTCATCCCATAAACACGATGTTAATTACACAAGATGGAGAAGCAATGGAGCCGTCTGATTCGGAGAAACAAATCAAAGAATTGACAATGAAGATACAGACTCTACAAGCTGCACTTGGTCAGGTAAATAAACGGCATTTGTAAAACACGAAATCGCCTACTTTGCCTACTTCGCTTAATTCTCCCTACCCTCCGCTTCACTGGCGCGAAATCACTACAGGGAGATGCTGACTTAATAATGTTTAGTAGCCTAGTAGGTACCCATTTATTAAATAAGACTAAGGTGATGCAAACTAAAATACATCAGGGTTATTCCACTGCAAATGTCACATGTATACGTTACTAAAATGCTCCATGTTCATGTTTTTGAATCTAGATCGCTTCAAGGTCTGTAGCGACCCCTGAAAAAATTCAAATTCAACGGGATGACCGTTAAACATTTGGTAACGTGTGTTAACATTTGCCATGGAAATGTCCACAAGAATGTATTCTCAGGGCAATGTGTGTTAGTGCAATATTAATAGCCAAGCGATTTCTAAATCACAAATTACGATCTCTTTTCCAAAGGACAATATTATTACACCTATTACTAGATTTACATTGCATGTACCTGTAGCATCAAGGTACCATAAACCATTTGTGATTATTCATCTCAATCAAGGCGTAAATGCAGTCTCTTGTCATTTTCACTCTTTTAAATATTTCCAAAGACCATGTTATAAAGATTAAAATGACACCTTATCAAACTTTACTAGGTTTCCAGAAGCCAAGTTATAGTCCGTCAAATGTTGACAGTATTAAAATGTGAAACTGAGATAAACGCACTCAAAGATCAGTACGCCCTATATTGTCTATTGATTGTCCCCAGAACGTACAGATATATTTAGCTATATTTCATTATTCAGAACATATGGATTTATTTCATTATTCCAATCATTTTCTTGAAATGAAACATTGGCAGTATTTTGAAGTGAGCACAAGGATTGTAAATCTGTCGAAAAATTAATTTCGGCAAATTATGACCTTGATATGTATTTTAATACCTGTAGTGCAAAATGAAGTTTGCTGCAGTTACTGCTCGTTTGTTCATAATTACATCGTCCCTTGCAAAATTTAAACAGTTCTTTTGGTTATTGCTTGCTAGGTACATTTCGTCATGTGAGTGCAAGAAAGTCGTATCTGCAATGGCTGCCCTAAGTTATATTTATTTTATGCCTTTTCACAAGAATGTGAAAAATACCTCAAAATTTCCATGTCTTATGTCTGTGGTTCTTGAAATGGTTCTTCAGGTGACTGAAGAACCATTTCAAGAACCACTGACCCAAAACTGGGGATTATAAAGTGTTTACAAATCAAATTTATAACAAATGGCAGCTATTGCAGATACAAGTTCCAGTGCCGTACGAAGCGGGGGGGGGGGGGGGGGGGGGGGGGGGGGGGGGGGGGGGCAGGGGGGGGCACTCGCCCCCCCTGGCTCGAAAAATCGGTACGCTGGCGGAACAAAAATTAAAATATCGGGACGATAGTTTATTACTTTTACCGTCCCGATATTACTGTCCCGCAAATTTTTAGTCAAAATAAGCCAATTTTAGCACAAATATCAAGGTTTTATATTGATTTTTGACTGAAAATAGCAAAATTTTCGCGCGCTACGCGCGCATTACAAGCAGATTGACAGTATATTCATCGGGACGATGCACGAATTTCGGGACGGTAAATGTGTTTGCCCCCCTTGGCTTACATACCTTAGTACGGCCCTGGACAACTTTCTTGCACTCACATGACGATTTGCTCACAACATCTCGATACAACACAATTCACAAATTGTTCACTGAGGTCTCATTAGTATATTTACGCTTTATATAACCACTCGAGTGAAAGAGAAACTAGATTATCTCTGACATTGACATTGCTCTATCCCCATGAACTTCACATCTAAGATAGAAATTCTGTTTCATACCATATTGTTTCTTGCAGAAAGATCAAACCATACAAGCATTGGAGATCAAAGGACCCAACACCGCGGGAACACACTTAACGGTTGCTGCGGAAACCACCATGTCAACCTCCTGTACCTGATGGCTTCCAACGGGACTGTACTAGAGTTCTTTGTTTCCGAGAAAACGGTTTCATAAAAACCTGGTGACAAAATAAAGAAGATTATTTTTGCTCCTGCATTCAGATAGATCTTGTTTAAACACCAATTGAGAATTCTACCCTTGTGGTATCTTGATCGGTGAAACATGAACGAACACTATATGCAATGATCATCGTGGAGGACTAATTTACTGGTAACATACGATCTTTCATTTGAGATGTTTTGTCACAAAGAAACAAAGAATCAATGTAGATTGTCCTCGATACTGTGTTTATCAACGAACAACCTGAACACAATGAAGAAACTGTCAATGCATGCTTATTGATTCGGGTCCTGCTTAAATGATAATGATTTGAACACGACCTGAAACACATGAGCGCCAAAGTGCATTGGGTCAGTTCCCAGTGAAGGAATGGAAGCTTGGAAACTTTTATCTGACTTGGTGGGCGCATTGGGACAAACATTCTGAAGATCGTCCGCTCCTTTCATGCAGTTATTTTAAAATGGATATGTCACAAGAAATTGTCGTTATTTAGAGGGAATTACTCAGAATAGCCCATCGGTCTATAACCATTGTTAGGAGTAAGGTGTTTTACCGTTGACTATTCCTAACCATGTTTCGGTCATTGAACTCTTCAAATCGACATATACTGCAATAGGTTGTGTAATTTCGAGCAGTTATTGTACCTTTATTGAATAACTGAACATCGCATTGGTATTTGAAAGTAATAATATGATGAGATTTGTGTTTGGAACATCTTAATAGCCCCAGATATTTGTTGTTAAACGCCCTAACTTAGAAAATTAATCAAACTCTGACTTGAGGGCAATGAATGTGGAGATGACTCTTCTTACCTCGAGTGTGGAACTGGACAAAATGCATAGAAATAATACACGTAACCAACATGACCAAGAAGGAATAAATATGACTATTTCTTTTTACTTAAAAGATTCATTATGACTGCATATAGCACAAATTTGCCAAAGGCTTAGGCTAATGATACATTCAAATGATTCATTTGGACTTTGCCACATGCAATCTTTCAATCGTAGACGTATATCTGCGCCAGATTGGCAAGTGTTTGTTTGGGTGAGGAGTGTGTGGGTGTGAGGAGTGTGTCTTTGGGTGAAGATAGTAAGGTCATGGGCGTGTGTTTTATAAGTCGTATGAGGCATACCTCAAAATATGATTTTATACACTGTTATACTGTTGGGCAATTTTTTAGCGTTGGTTAAACTATGAACAACCCAATTGTTGGGTAAATAATATTAACCAACTTTT
>JXSR01S067236.1:76867-90291 GCA_000969725.1 Ophiothrix spiculata | reverse complement strand
TTTAACAGTTAAACTGAGCTGGTTACAGAAGAACACATCAAGGGTTAATTACTGTTGACAAGTATTATAAACATAGCAAGCACACACCACAGGAGTTCTTGAACATAATGTTAACTATGTTTCACAAAATTTGTCCTTGCTAATTCCTTAAAACCACATGACTCTAATCCCAAGTCAAATCAAGCCAGTAGGTACTCCTTGATATCTTCCAGATTTTTACATTGGCCTTTAAAACAACTAATATTAAAAACAGTACACCACTGGTGCATTGCTGTTTAGATAATTACACAACCGAAGGTGTTTAAATTGGTACTAAACAGCTATTTGGTAAAAAATTACAAAACTACTGTTTAGATAATTACACAACAGATGTTGTGTAAATTGGTATTAAACAACTATCGGGTAAAAAAATACACAACTGCTGTTTAGAAAATTACACCACCCGGGTTGTGTACAGTTTTAAACAACAGTTGGGTGGTTCATAGAGTAAACAGGGGTTGTTTAAAATTTTAAACAACCTAAATAACAGTGTATGAATAGGATAAAGTTTTAGCACCGCAGGTTAAATATTGTAATTACCAAACCTGAAGTGTACCAAATCAATTTTAAAAGAAAATTCTCCTGTAATAACTAATTGGTAAATATTGAATGTAAAACACGGCCTCCAAAAGCATGTTTTTTGAAACTTTTAAGACATTTTAAGCGCTAATAGGGTAGTGTATGACATTAAATATCAGGGTTGGCTTTTAGCCAGCTAAAACTAGTTTTTGCCACTGGTTAAAACCGGCAAAAACTGGCAAATGTTCATGGTCCATCATTCAAATCCCATTTGCACATGTATTGACGTCAGCCATAACATAACTACATTTTTAATGTTACAATTTCATCTATAAGATGCAAATGAATCACCATTATAGCATTAAAAATGTGACATTTTACACCAAAACAGTAGCCTGGGTTTAACATGGCGTGGCGTATTCCAAAGTAGCATTTTATGCCACAATTTCCAACATGTACATTAGCACTTCGACAGTTCTTTTTATGGTAGACTACTTTTCTTGATGATTTCCTTGTCATTTAGGACCTGCAGTTCAAAAAGTTTACCTTGTCATGAATGTTTTGCATTTTAACTTTGGCTATTTTATTAATAAATGTTTTAGAGGCAAGGATGACATTAGTTAATTGCTTTTTGTTGCAATTTTTTGTTTGAAAAGTCATACAAATATACATTCTAGAGATAATTCATGAAATGTTATATTGTTTGTTCCAGGGATTTTATTAAATATAAAAGATTAATTAGACAAAATTTCAGAATTTTATCTGCGTGTGATTTACACTCCTATGTTAAAGGGACTGGCCTAGATCCTGTCCGCTGACTTTCTGACTATATATTTTTCACATGTATCGATAGTCATTGATTATACTAACATATCCTACCAATAGTTTCCACTGAATTTGTGTAACAGAGGAGAAAAATGAAATTATTTACCAACTGTATTTTTTGTCGTCGGCGACAAAAAAAGTGGTTTAAAAGGTTTTTCTAGTTTCAAATCTTAAAAAGATCTTGTTTCTACACCTGTGATGGGTAAACAAAATATTTTTGATAAAATTGTTTCTCGTTTGATATGTATTAACTTATCTACAAGAGCTTCATTTGATCTTTTATCTGGTAAATCCAGACTGAGGTACAAATTTAGGATTTAGAAAACACTGGATAAGTCACACCACCATCACATATAGATATATTGCAAATCAATTTGCTGTCAATTTGAGCCATTCCTGTGTACATTTTTGTACTTGTTTGGATTTTACTACATTTTTCAGCTTTATTTAAAGCATTTCCATAAGTTTTTAATTCTAAGTGGAATCTAGGCTAGTCCCTTTAAGTGATATCTGTCAAGTACTAGATATTGACAAAATTCTGATCAAAGCAGTCAGAAATATCAACAAAAGTAAAATTTTGTTGTGTATGTTGATCTTTGGTATGAGACTATTCTCTAAAAGTATATTGATCAAGGAAATGTTATTCCTTGGTATTAATGCAAACATTGTTATTGTACTTCATAAAGAGCAAATAAACCAAAAGAATTTTAAATTTACCATTGAACCTGCTAATGAAGCCATTTTTAGGATTTCAACTCTAGGGGGCATTTTTCGTGATGTGTACAACCATAATTAATAAATTTGATAGAAATTCTAGAAATATATAGGGGTTGAATTTGACAACATTTTGCATGCTTCCATTACTACCACTAACACTTCAAATGATGTACAAATTCCAAAATGTATATAAGTTTGGGGATTCTGAACACTCTCTAAAATGGAAAGATTTACTTTTAAGTCTTAAAGACTGTTATTAGTGATGAGACTTTTAAGAGAGATTTAAAATGTTAAGTCTTAAAAAGATAGTTATCATAAAATGGTATTTCCGACATAGAATCAAACAATATGATTATTCAAAATATGCTTTTTGATTCAAAAGGAACTATGATATATATCTCCTAAAACCATTATTCCACTCTTTACATTTCAGTGACAAAACTTTAAAAAGACTATCGCTGACGTTTTGGATTAAACATAAAACGTTTTGGTTTTAAAAACACATTTTGAATCATTATTAGGCTTATTTTTTAAGTCGAAAAGATTAATTTAAAATAAATCTTATTTTCGAGACTTAAAATTTTAAGTCTCTGAAAAAGTTCATCACTAATAATAATCTATAAGACTTAAATGTAAGTCTTTCCATTTTAGAGACCATATCCAGTGCAGTGTCCCCTTAAACATAAAAGACAAAAGTTTATTGCATTCAAGGGTTTTATCAATAGTATTTTTAATCATTGTCAAGGCTTAGGCCTATTTTTTTACATTTTGAGGTTTTGCCAGTTTTTGCCAAAAAACGTGGCAAAAACTTCCTGTTTTTTACCAGGTTTTAATCGTTTTTTACCAGGCGGTTAAAACCGCACGGTTTTTACCGTCCAACGTTGATAAATATGCTGTTCTTCTCACACAGTGAGTTTATCCCTATTTCACAAAAAACATTTTTCATGCAGCATACGTCTACAAGCACTCTCAGTGCTAACCCGTGGGGGAAGTAGCCTCAATTCGAGGCGAAAGGACTTTTGAGATAGTGAAGGCTAGTAGGCCTACTAGAAGGTCTTTATTCTTCATTTTCTTCTTCTTCTTCTTCTTTTTCATCTATTTTTTTATGTTTTTTCTCCTCCAAGAAGACCTTTTTTTTTCTTCTTCTTGTTTTATGTTTTCTCCCCTGATTTCTCCTTCATTTCTTCCTTTCCTTCTTTAAATTTTTGTGTTTGAGTATCTTTGTTGCAACTGACAATAATTATTACTGCGTCTTTAATCAAAATGTTGTTGCTTTGCTATTTCTTTCATCGATGTACTATATGTTTTGAACTGGTCCATGTCGTTACTTTAGATCATTCTATCCTTCTAGCTGTCCTTAAAAGGGCAGCCAGAAGGATACAATGATCTATAAGGTAACGACAGGGACCAGTTTATAACATGCATATATATACATTGATGAAAAAATAGCAAACAAACACATTTTTGATTGTAGGCCCATTAATAAATATGTAAGTTGCAAACATACAGACTAAATACTCCTGGAAGAATGGAAGAAAAGAAAGGGAAATCAGAGGGGAAACATAAAAAACAAGAAAGAAAAAAATGACTTCTAGGAGAAAGAGAAAAACCATAAAAATCAAGATGAAAAAGGGCCTTCTAGTATTAGTATCCTTCACTATCTCCAAAGCCCTTTCGCCTCGAATGGAGGCTAGGGGGGAAGCGGGTTAGCGCAGCGGTAGTTCCCTCGCTTTGCGTTGTATGTGCATTTGGTTTTCAGTTCATACTCGCTTCCGCGGGTTATTCTCGGGTCCTCGGATTTTCCTCCTGCACTAAAAACTGCATATTAAAGAAAGATCTAGGACTCCAATGGAAATAAGCTCCATTAGAATCTTTCATGGGTATCTTTGGCTCTCATCCTAAAGATTCTCCATATACGTCACCTAGTTTTTATCATTATGCGTGTTTAGGTAAAACGGACAGTCAGAAATTATGTAAACATCGCATTTTAATGTATAGTCCATCGTCGGTTGGCATGATCAAAAAATTATTGTAACGTTTTTGGCAAGATGTATTCAATATGATGACTATTAGAAAAAAAGTTGAAAAATCACCTAAAATGTGTTTTTAAACTAATTATCCGAGTAAAACAGCTTGATTTGTTGTCAGTAACTAAGCAAAAGTAATTACGGACTTTATTTACTTCAGAAATTATTGACCTGTGGTGTTACAGGTGATTATCGATTATAAACTGAGGGGAGTGTCAAATATAAAATAGATACTGATCTAAGGCTCACGATCCGAGTATTGGACCATTCGGTGAGAGCACAGTTTCAAAACATGAAGGGTCATCTAGAAGAGCATTGAATTAAACGCCAGATGGTTTGGGAAACAATACTAATGGCTGGTTTGATAACCCAATGACTTTTTTCAGATTCAACACCCTTCAACTCTCAAAAAACAAGCCTAATAAACCTTTTTCTTTATCGTGTATGTAGAATTCAACAGGATTTATAATCAAAGCTTATGCCTATTGCTTTAAAATATTATATGTGTGTCCCATTACCACGAGAGAATTAAATTAGGCTAGTTAATCTGTTGATTGACGTAGACAAAATTGCAACACAAGATGTTTTGGTCGAAATGGTCAAAATGTGAAAGGTCATATCATTGGTCATATGAGGTCACAAAACTGGCCCTATGGGAGTCCAACATTTCAAAAAATGACCGATTTTGTTCAAAATGGTCTCAAAATATTCCAAGAGAATATGTTTTCCTCTTGCAAAACTGTCTGCACAAAGTAATAGTTTAAAGTGCATCAGATAAGTTGTTGCTATGGTTACAGATCAAAGAAAACTTTGTGCTACAGGCATCAATGCAATGTAAAATATTGACTTTGTTTTGCCTGCTACCATGGCAACAATTGACCTGACACACTTGAAAATATCACTTTGTGTAGACAATTTTGCAAGAGGAACAGTTTGAGACCAGTTTGAGCAAAATCGGACACTTTGACATTTTGGGCTCCCATAGGGCCAAATCCGTGACCTCTGATATGACCTTTCATATTTTTGGCTTTAACTCCAGAACCATATTTCAGACATAAGTAAAAGTATATATTTTCTGTTTCCTTGTGATGAGAGGAACATGTTGGTGTGGTTTTGAAAAAGATTTGACCAATTTTGAAATGTCACACCCCTTGGTTTGGCAGCCATTTTGGTTTATGCAAATTAACCAAGTTTGACAAGCTTACATTTTCCTACATTTTGGATATGTTGTTCGGGAGCTGAAGGTCATCAACAGTTAATTTCAACCAAAAAATATTGTGTTGCAATTTGTCCAAGTACCCCCATGAATTTTCATAGATTGACTAGTCCAAATCGGATAAACCCATTATGGTTACTTTAAATCATGCATGGATGAACCAAGGATGATGAATATAGGATATGGCACTTCGTTAAAGGAGCTTGGTCCAAAACCATTTCACCGAATAAGCTGAAATTTGAAATTAAGACCTTTTGAGTGGTCATCTTTCATATGACCATGAAAACTAACTTTTGAAAAATCGGACCAAACTCCTTTAAGGGGGGATAGCATGTTACTCAATTTTACGTTTTTACATGTTTATTTTGTACCATAACTTTTTAACAAAGTGCTTAAAGTTAATAAAAGTATACATTTCTAGAAAGGAATTTTCACAAGGAACATGATGGTGATTTTGATTTTTGACCATAAATCATATTTTTTGAGAAAATCACAAAAAACACATTTTTTGGCCAATTGGGCTTCTAGACAAGCTAAAAATGACATTTAAAAATATTTCTGAATGGAAATTTTAATTTAAAACACCCATTCAGATGTTGCGTCATTTTTATTTTTGAAGATTTTGGCCAAGTTTGTGATTTTCATGCCAAATAAAGTCAAAAAATGACCAAAAATGGAAAAATGTAAATTTTTGACCTTAGCTTTTGTTGTACTCTACCGATTTAAATGAAATAAACGGTATCTTGAAGTTCAGTTCATGGATAATAAGATACAATGCTTGCTTTCTGACTGTCCGATAGAGCTAAGAAAATTAAACGCAAAGATTGTAAGGTGTTTTCTGGGACACCCTGTAGTCTGAAATATCAACTACCGGCAGGTCTATATCAAAATGGTTTTGATTTGAATGTTAGCCAGTGTATTAGGAATCACAGTCCCCTGATCCCAATATCCGGGTTGAACAGTAAAGTATAAGCTAACAAGTCTCACGAAACATTTGTTTCACGTTTTATTTCGTTGTGCTCTATGGAAGGTGGACTTTTATTCCAAGAGAACCTTGATTACTTTTACACCGGGAATTATTGTCTCTGCTATTGTTAGCACCAATGTTGCGATATCATTCATAATGGTATCTTTTTTTATCACGACATGAAATTTTCAAATACCCTAAAAAATTATCAAACTTTTAAAGACACTGTAATCTTTACTTCTCGACTTTATTGAAGGATCAAGAAGAAGAAGAGGAAGAACTATCCTGATATCTCAGAAGCCACTTTCTCAGAGCCTAAAGCAGTGTATTACCGAACAACACTATCTCAGGGAACGACAAGTCTCCATACACAACCACCCCCGCTCTTTTATTCGGAAACAGCCCATGCAGTGGTACCCATGGAACCGTCAAGTGGCATTTACATGGAAATCAGCGAAGGTGATGATGAAAGAATAGGGAATTCTTTCTCAGAGCTTCCTTTTGTCAGACTTAACGATGACCATGATGGTAATGAAGAAGGTGATAGAAACGACGGACCTTTCTTACGGCATAATTATAATGGGACTGAAATAAACCATGAATACCTTTTTGTGAAAAGAGAGCAAAACATATTATGCATGTGATGTTCCAAAACCATGTCTGTAGCGCGAACCTTTCTAGAAGAGGTGCGAAAATCAACGGGAGTCCCTGAGACAGTACTGAATCTGCATTATTTGTTTTTAAAACAATTATTTTGACTGTTTTATTAGGAATTTAATAGTGATTATCTTTTTTCGTATTGAGATAGTGTTTTAATCATTAAAAATACAATATAAGTTATTCCTACACCCCGCTTTAAATACGCGTCAAAATCGCCAATCTAATGGAACAGTTTGTAACTTTTGCGCATTCATTAATCTTGTTGAGATACACTCTGTGTATTGCGTTGTGCGTTGTGCAATTGTATATATGAAATAAATGCGTCTTTAAATTGTAAACAAAAAATGATACTAGTACACCTTGTACTGAAGTTGCTGTTCACTCGTGCCAAGTAATACGCAGTTATTAATCTAAAGTTATTTCCTTTAGCTAGATGAAAGTACAGTTGATTCCGCTTAATTTGGACACCTCGGGCAAAGCAAAATATCCCGATTAACCAGTCGTCTTGACGCTATCTATCACCCCAGGTCAATGTGCGCATCACGACAAAAAATCAACACGGGTAGCCTTCTCATAATTCGCATAGTAATGTCTGAGTATGTGGACGGATAATACTCAAAATATCTCCGTCAAAAGAGATCACTCACTGAATATGACCACACATATAGGTAGATAATATATGTAAGCATAGATTTTATTCGGGATTTTGTCAATCAAAAGTTTAGGATGTTTTTAATAGCCAATTTTGTGAAAAAACTAAGAATTCGTGACGTAGCAACTCAGCTTTACTATTATTCCGCTTTTGCGACCCTGGGAAGGTCATTCGTCCGCAGATCACTCATAACAGCATTATAGACTAGTCAATCTATGAGAATTCATTGGGGTACGTGGACAAAATTGCAACACAAAGATTTTTTGGTTGAAGTTAACTGGTAATGACATCTCGAACAACATATTTAAAATGTAGGAAAATGTACGCTTGTCAAAGTCGGTTAATTTGCATAAAACGAAATGGCTGCCAAAACAAGAGGGGGGGGGGGTTCAAAATTGGTCAAATCTTGTTAAAAACCAGACGAACATGTCCCTCTCATCACAAGGAAGCAGAAAAAGTATACTTTTACCTATGTCTGAAATATGGTTCCGGAGTTAAAGCCAAAAATGTGAAAGGTCATATCAGAGGTCACGGATTTGGCCCTATGGGAGTCTAAAATTTCAAAAGTGTCCGATTTTGCTCAAACTGGTCTCAAATTGTTCCTCTTGCAAAAGTGTCTACACAATGTGATATTTTTAAGTGTGCCAGGTCAATTGTTACCATGGTAGCAGGCAAAACAAAGTCAATATTTACCATTGTAATGGTGCCTGTAGCACAAAGTTTTCGTTGACCTGTAACCATAGCAACAACTGATCTGATGTACTTTAAACTATTACTTTGTGTAGACAGTTTTGCAAGAGGAATAGTTTGGGACCAGTTTGAACAAAATCGGACACTTTTGACATTTTTGACTCACATATGGCCAAATCCGTGACCTCTGATATGACCTTTCACATTTTTGGCCATAACTCCAGAACCATATTTCAGACATAGGTAAAAGTATACTTTTTCTGCTTCCTTGTGATTCGTCTGGTTTTGAACAAGATTTGACCAAATTTGAAATTTCACTCCTTGTTTTGGCAGCCATTTTGTTTTATGCAAATTAAACAACTTTGACAAGAGTACATTTTCCTACATTTTGAATATGTTGTTTGGGAGGTCATCAACAGTTAATTTCAACCAAAACATCTTGTGTTTCAATTTTGTCTACGTCAAATCAACAGATTTACTAGCCTATTATCGCTGGACACGGATTTTGAATGACTGTGTGTGAAGCCTAACGACAAATGACTTCCGGGGTCAGCAATCAGCCAAGGCAGTAAGTTACCTGGACAAAGCTATTCATAGATAAACTAGGTGGATCGGGGGGGATTTTTTAATATTAAGTCTTAATACCATTGAACATACGCGCCACCTATGCCTCTGTAGCCAGGCGCACCTATGATACACGCACGCCCTAAACCATTGTACTACCACCAAATTCCTACGACCATTTCATATCTGGATAAAACAAAGTACAGAAACCGGCATATTAGTGAGATGCTTTCACACTATAAATATACACTAAATTGATGAGCTGACAAAAAGTGGACACAGTGAAAGAATTTTAGAAACTTCTTAAATTGGTTGAGATTTTTGCTGAGGTTTTCAACAGAATGTGGGATTGTGGTTTTAGATTTTTATCCGGTATTTGCAAATTACTTGCAAAAATTAACTTTATCATCATTTTAGGAATTTTTCATCAAAATAATGCGTTTTGCCAAAAGTTATCCCGTTTATCAGAAGGAATGTCAGGTCAATTCTGTACATAAAGAAACGGTTCCCTGACTGGATACGTCAACTAACCAAAAATCCCTTTTAAGAGGATCCCGATTAAGCAGCATCGACTGTATTTTAATATCACATAATGTTACCGTATACTTACTTATTCAGATATTCCGAATTGTTATTTTTATGTGAAACGTTTTATTCATATAAAGCGTGTATACAGCATTTACAGAGATCGGGAGAGAGAGTGACCACCAGCATGACGAATATTACATATACACATGAATAGTATGTGTTTTGACGAGTTTGTACGTATTTTGTGTACTTCGATACATAATAACATATAAATTTCTACAATTCCCAAACAACGTGTGTCCGTTTTTATAGGTCGCGATCTGTCGATTAAATACTCTCATCGGCCTTGGTTGATGAGGTTTTTGATTGGCAGGTATTTGTCCTTCTATCATTTCGGCTTCTTCTGTGTTCTCGCTAATCCTATCTTTGTAGCTATTACTGGGGTGATCGTACCGTGGGTGTTTTTTTACTAATGGCCTTGCGTCACAAATAGGTCCTTCAAATATGATGGATTTGTTACATATTACCCTAAAAAATGGTAGAAAACATGCATTTTTGCTAAAACTTCTTTACGGGTCTATTTATACTCTAGGGATGTACAAAAAGTGAAGTTCTCATGATTTTAATTAATGAAGTTATACTTGAAAAAGCAATCAGGGAACACGATGGAGCGGGTGGAGGCGGCGACGGTGGAGGCGGCGCGCATAGGATTACATGCAAAAGTGTATAAAAGTTATGATTTATAAACACATGTATCATTAAAAATAAAAATGCTGGGATTATAATTTTTTGAATATAGTTCAATGAGATATGTATATTGATAAAGCATGTATTGAATATTGACTTGTTATCCAAATTTTGTTGTTTCTTAATGGTTTATATGTGGGTAATTTTCTCTATACATTACTGTACAAAACATGCATTTACACTCAAAAACTTTAAAACGACATATCTTTTGACCGAGTCGACGTAAATGGTAAAAGTTATACATTTTTCAAAAGGAAATTTGTCGAGGAATCCAATTATGTGATTGATTTTTAGGTAGTGTATACATGAAAAATCTTTTGACCGAAAATGTCCCAAAAATTAATGAGTCGTTTCATAGATTTTGACCATCCTCAATATTTTGACCACAATGAAATTGGTCACCAAATGAATTATTTTATGGAAGGCTATCATTACATCCTTCAAGTAATGTTTTTGTCATCTGGATACACCTTTCCCCAACAAAATCTCATTGTTCCAAGTTGGTTGACCAAAATGCACTTTTATTTTATTTTGCACCCTGTATAATTTTTACCCATCCCTAAAAATTAGACTTATTCAGGTAAAATTGAAATCCTCGGAAAGTAAGCTTTCCATCAATATCTATCTTTGTAGGTTTTAAGTGTATATATTCAGAGTTACGATCCATTGAATACAAATTGGCATGGTTTTACCAATGCTTTTGTGTGAAACAAAAAACATGACCAGTTCATGACTTACGTCCTAATCTGTGTGTGTCGGTCTTTGTACTCTCCTACTTCATTCTATGTCTTGTCGTTACCTTAGCAAGTCCTAATCTCGTTCTGTCGTCTTTTCCCCTTCTCCCTAACTCCCTCCTTCCTTCATTATGGTGGTGGGTATGGCTTGGGTGGGGTTGTTGTTGTTGTTGTTGTTGGTGGTGGTGGTGGTGGTGGTGGTGGTGGTGGTGGTGGTGGTGGTGATGGTGGTGGGGGTGGTGGTGGTGGTAATAATAGTAGCATTAGCGTAGTGTAGGCGAGTTTGTATCTTGTTGTGTACTTGATACATAATAACATATAAATTTCTAGAATTCCCAAACAACATGCATGTGTGTCTGTTTGTTTTTATAGGCCTGTCAATTAAAATTCTACAACGAAATATGACAGAACAGCATCAAAAGACACCTGAGACCAAGTCTGTATGACGGGTGGTGGTGAAAGCCCCTCCAGGGAAGCCACCAACCTGATATCAGGAAGGAAGATTAGGTACAACCCCCGGGGATACAAGTACAATGAATATGACCAAAGCCAAACTAAAAATCGGCAACTGGAATGTGAAAGGTCTGAACTCTCCAGGGAAGTTAGAAGTCTTAGCCCAGGATTGTGATAACTACCGTCTAGATATAATAGCATTAACAGAGCTAGAGTGGCCTGGCTAGAGAAAAATCAGGCAAGGCTAATGGGATATCATCTATTCAGGCCCAGGTGTTATTAGAAGAGAAAAAAAGTCGGGCTCATGCTCACCTGTAGCCCGGGCACTACTTCCCTACGAGTGCATCTCTGACCGCCTTATGATTGCAAGATTCAATTGTAGGCACACAAAGCTCACCATCATTGTGTGTTACACTCCCACCAACTACGATACAAGAGCAGGAGATGTAGCCAGTAAGGATGACATAGATGACATAATCTCAAACACCCAGGAACGTGATGTACAAATACACAAAAACATAACAGGCGAATTCAAACTAGGCTGCGATACTGTCACATGGCATCCTGCACTCGGAAAACATGCAGAAGGAGACCTTAATGAAAATGGCACCAGATTACTTTCCCTCTATCAAGCTCACAGACTTGCGGTTGGATCATCTCTGTTTCCATAAATTGACCTGGAATTCTCCTGATGGTAGAACAACCAACCAAATAGATCACATTCTAGTTAACCTCAAGTGGCGAAACTCTTTAGAGGAGCTGATGTTGGTAGTGACCACAACCTTGCTATCACGACAATAGGCCTACAGCTTTCATTGGCAACAAATAGAAAACAGAAAAGGCAAGCCATGTATGACTCTGCTAAGCTACCGTACGTGATAGGAACATCCTGAAGTGATGCCAGCATTGAAAAAAGGCTCTTGCTGATCTGGACCTGGAAACTGCAGACGTCAATGAACATTGAACATGTTTCGCTCGTCATAAGGAAGCAAAAAGTATTCTTTGTCCCATCTCTGATGAATGGTTCATGAGCCATATTTAAAAACATGAAAATGTCATACCATGGTTATGAGATTTGTCTATGGGAGTCAAAAGTGCCCGATTTTGTGTCAAAACAGTGTGAAAATGTTCGTCTTGCAAAATTCTTTAAAGTAATATTCTCCAATGTCTAAGATCAGTCGTTGCTATGGTTACAGGTCGAAATATTGTTTTTATGTTATTTCAGTTTGGGAAAGGTCGTAAATCATTCACGGTAAATGAATTCATTTACCGTAAAGGAACTCCTGTTCTGAAGAGTAAATGGATTTATTTACTCTTAACTTTAAAATAGAGCAAACTATGAACATTGGGGTGTATCTTAGAGCGTAAGTGATACACCTTTGTTTTCCAATTAAATGGGTTTCCGTTAGAGACAACAATTGATAGTTGTTGAACAATTTCTGTTGACGGAACACATTTAGAAATTTTATGAAAAGCAATGTTCTTTTTAAAAAGGAAACTGTGCTATAGATCCAATGATAAATAACAAGACCACAATGAAGACAGTGGCAAGAAGCATTTCAATCAACTCAACCAATCCATGCCAAGCATTTATATCCCACGTGCTTCCAACAATTATGTTTTGCATACTTCGCATTTCCAGATTCATCTGGTCGATAAACTCTGAATGGCAAGAATTATCTTATAAATGGATACTAGTATACAGCCATGCACTCAATTCTGACGCTATACATGTCTGTCTTGTATGATCCTTCAAACGGGATACATACCGACGATTTAATGATCTTGGATTTTTCTACACAGATACTACGGATCATGAAATCAACGGGATATATACCGTTGATTTTATGTTCCGTAATACTTGTAGCTGAGTAGAAAAATCCAAGAAACCTAAGACGATAAAATCCGAATGAAATCCTGTATTCAAAGCACATGTCATTTTGAAATAGAACACGCAACTTGGAATATCAAATTGGTTTATCAAGTCAAGTCAAGTCAAGTAAAACTTTATTACTCCATAAATGGAAATTCTGTACATTATGAAAGCACATATGTGTACCGCCGCGGCAAAAGGGTCCAGTTGTCG
>JXSR01S067236.1:31674-44901 GCA_000969725.1 Ophiothrix spiculata | reverse complement strand
TAATAAAATAAAATACATACCTTTCATTTAAACCATCGATACAAAATGTTCTGAGTTCTGTGTTCTGCGATTACTTGTTGCTTGCTTGAGCACTGTCGGGATTATCCACGTTGTCCCCAATTACAGAGACGTACTGTTATCAAGCTATGTTCTGCAGATTTGTTTCACGCACATGACTCATATATAAAAACCTAATGTTGACGCCGTAACACATTTAAAATCATATCCAACTGTAAATTTTACTTTTTGATACGTGGCACGTGTTCTAATATGTTTTCATGTTTTCTATAATTACTACTCCCATTTTCAAAATGAAATATGTTAAAATTGTTATAAACATAAAATAAACAGTTGTAATCAAAATAATTATCACATCTTTTTCCTTCATCAGAATAACAATAAAAATGTTAGCGTTTTACTTTTAGCATCATTTTGAATATTTGAACACATCTGACGCAGTGTTTTGTTTATGTTTAGTTTTTAAAACACAATCAATTGCCTATACATTTGTAAATAGAATTAAAACTTGAAGAGTCAATGTATTTGATGGAAAAGATTTTGGTTATTCAACGTTTTCTTAGCACTTCACATACCTATACAATTTTTAAAAGAAACTATCACACATCAACGCAACGTACTAAGTGCAACGTACGTCTAAAGTAACACACCGTTGGTTTCTTAAACCGTTCAAACCATCCACTCACCACGTAAATCTGCTATTCATATTCTGACTCGTCACTTGTCGCGCTGCACTTGTGTCCAAATATGAAAAAAAAATGTTTAAAGAATTTGAAAACATCGGACGCGTTCGTTCAAAGTGAAAACATGGTTGTTTTTTTTAATTTTTATGCTGAAGAAAGAAAGTGTACATTAAAAGCCCGAGATAAAACCTTAAAAATTGTATCAAACATCCCTGAGTCTCAAGATTAGTTTTTACTACACCTCAAACGTCAAAATATAACTTGGAAATAAATCTAAAAGTCAAAAAATCAGTATTTTACCATTAGCCATACGGTAGTACCATGCGTACGCTTTTACTATATACTTTCCCCGCGTGTGTGGTACAACACACAAGCGTACCACATACCCGCGCGGCTGTACTTAAGTATTATCGCACACTCTGCATTAGCTTATAAATATTCAGGAGGTACATTTAATACAAATACCACATGGTTTGAGGGGAAGTATGACAACAATTGTCCCCGAGGTGTTGGTTTAGACTCGATAATCCAACACCGAGGGATTGCATTTTCGATACTTCTCCGAAATAAACCGTGTTGTATTTGTTTTACTACACCTCAGAGAAAGGCAAATTCTAACCTAAGGCAACAAATTTTAATACTACCATATGGCTCACGAGAAAGTACTTTTTCGTGAGCCATATTAGTACCATGCAGGCGTTTTTACTACTTCCCCGTGTGGATTGGGGTGTGTGTGGGGGGGGGGGGGGTGTGTGTAAAACACACAAGCGCATCGCGTAAACGCTTATCCACGCAGCTGTACTTGATTATTAACGAACATGCGGTAAAGTAGTCGAAATACTTTTACGCGTCCCCGCTATTTGACCAATAAAAAGACTGTGTAGTTGTAGGTGTAGTTATGCTAACTTCTCCTCAAACACAAGTTGCTTTGACATATTTTAGCATCTTTGTATTTGATTGTGTTTGATCTGCTATTTTGAGGCCTTTTCCACCAAGTATTTTAGGAGAGCTCTAGGGGTTGATTTAATATTATTTTGAATATTATATGTGAAACAATTATGGTTCTTTTTAATTAATAAACATTTTAAAATTTCACTAATGTTTTTGTTAGGAAACAGATGCTTACAACAACAAAACCATAAAATCACGAAAGTATGGTACTTAGCATTGTTTGAGTGAAATGTGTAAATAGACTGCATACTTAAGGCATTACTTCGCTTTCGTTATAATTACTTTGTACTTTTTCCGACAGCTTTGTGCACTGCACATTATGGTTGTTATTAAGAATAACAGGTAAACAAATAATCTGGGCCGTATTCCAGAACGATGTTTAGAGCTTTGTCACAATAATCGTACGAACAGCTTACGAGCAGTGTTTAGTCCGTTTAAACGGACCACGAGCAGTGAGTAAAGCGAGCAGCGACGGCGTCGCGTGGTCCTATTAGATGGACTAAACACGGCTCGTAAGCTGTCCGTACGATTATTGTGACCAAGCTATAAGTTAGACCCTTGTTTAAGCTAATAATTTGTTTAGCTAGACTTGCGTTTTAGGAATGCGTTGTTTAAATGCTTTCCTGGTAACATTCGAGTACAGTTAAGGTGTACTCTAAATGTACTATAATTGTACTGAAAATGTACTCATATCGTTGATTTTTATAAAATATACCATATAATGCATAATTTTTTACCAATAGCAAAAGCAAAAAATTCACTTACATCATAAAGAAAAAACTTCAAAATTTTCATACCCACGTTCCCAATTTGCATTTACTTTCTCCTTTTTCAGATAATAAGGGTTCAAAGTCAGCTTTATCGGCATGTCACATTAATATAAAAAAAATCTCGCAACCAAAATCGAAACTTTTTTTTTCTTCAGAATTCAGCTCGCTGAAATGTTGCTTTTTTTTTTTTTTTTTTTTATTCATGAAAAATTGCAGGAAAGGTCGTTTTCGACATAGGTATGAATATTCGTGAGGTTAAAAAGGCTCAAAATCGTTGATTTTTTATAGAAAATACCATATAACGCATCATTTTTCTCCTTCTGCCAATAGCAAAAGCAAAAACTTCAAATGTTCATACCCACGTTCCCAATTTGCATTTGCTTTCTCCTTTTTCAGATAATACGGGTTCAAAGTCAGCTTTATCGGCAGGTCACATTAATAAAAAAAAAATCTC
This sequence comes from Ophiothrix spiculata, assembly GCA_000969725.1. Taxonomy (NCBI): domain Eukaryota; kingdom Metazoa; phylum Echinodermata; class Ophiuroidea; order Amphilepidida; family Ophiotrichidae; genus Ophiothrix; species Ophiothrix spiculata. Next base: position 42,025 of record JXSR01S067236.1, on the reverse strand, counting down.
ACAACCAAGATCAAAACATTACATTGCTCATTATAAGCTCATTTGCATAGGATCTCAGTACTCACTGATCATGTTCAACATGATGCTGTTGACATGTAGATTACTTACGGTGATGCTATTAAATGATAAGTGTAGCGTCGAAACCGTAGGCGCTGAAAACGGTCTCCGTTTCGGCAAAACCGGAGGCAGTTTCGGCACCCCGGATACCAATTCGGCAATAGTACCGAAACAGTATCCGGATAGCATTTCGACATATTTACTTCATAATCTAACGTACGTTCTGTGCATATAATTGCCGAGATTGTATCCGGAGGGTAATTCGGCAGGTGCCGAAATAGTGTCCGCCTGCTGAAATAATTCTAAATGCTTTGAAAGAAATTCAGCAAGTGCCGAGATGGTGTCCGTTCATTTTTTCATGTTTAGGGAATGATACAGCAGGTGGTAGATTATGTATAATTGGCCAAATTTGAATCATTTCATGCTTGGAGGGTATTTCGGCAGGTGCCGAGATGGTATCCGTTTGCCAAAATTGCATCCTTTCATACTTGGAGAGTATTTTAGCATGTGCCGAAATAGTGTCCGCCTCCCGAAATTGTATCCTAAATACTTCGAGGGTATTTCGGCAGGTGCCGAAGTAGTGTCCGCCTGCTGAAATTGTATCCTAAATCGGGGTTCCGAACTCACAAATGAATATAGTCTCGTCATGTTATCATCTTGTCTTCTCGTCATGTCCCTTCAGTGCTTCCGTAGATATGCATGTTATGCAAGTACAGTGATCATTCATTGATTGATTCATAGGCACAGTCGTCATTGATTTATTATGAAGTAAGGGCCGAACTATTATACTCGGCCTACTCACAATCTTTTTGCTGCCAAAGATTTGGTCGTGACGTCACCAAAAAACTGATTTGATACAAAATATAGACTTGCAATAAGCAAGTTGCTGGTACATTGATATTAGCTTGATTCAATTCAACACAGGTTCAATTTAGCGCGATGCTTAACATTAAATAGATTTTCGCACATTTGGCTCAATACATTTTCGCTTAGTCATGTTAGTACCATAATTTATACCATATAAAACGTCTTTGCATACTACTATCGTTCTTGCTTATTTTAAAGCTGAATTCAAAAATGGCCCAATTTACACGAATCGCAATACTGCTTTTTGTGGATTTATCGTGTTTGCATCGGTATTTAGAGGGGGAAGGATTTCAGGTAAGAAACATTAACAGACAATATTGTAAAGAAACAATTGAATACGCCAGAATAAGAACATCCCAAGTCCAATAGCTCCCTTCTGTTAATTATATTTATAAAATATAAATGCATACAAATCTCTGAAAATGCTTTCACATCACTAAAATAGCATTTCCATGTCAATATCCTAATCATAGTGTCACATTTGACCTTGTAGTTGACCTTTTTAGACATTGTTAGATATTTGTTATAGTACATAGTTGCTATATTTAAACAGCCATTACAAGATCATCCCAACTCCATGAGCTCACCTGTGCTGCAACTATATGCTAGAAAAATTATCTAACAAAGTCAACTACAAGGTCAAATGTGACACTATGATTGGGATAAAGACATGAAAATGCTTTCTAGTGATTTGAAAGCATTTTCAGAAATTTATTTGGTTTACATTTTACATAACTTAACAGATGGGAGCTATTGGAGTTGAGATGTTCTTATTCTAGAGTATTCAATTGCAATTATGGTTTTAAACAAAACCTGAACTTATTGCAACTTTTTGTTTTGCAATTTAAAGAAACGAACTCTGAATATGTCTATATGTCTATCTGTGGATTTGGCAAATGTAAGATGTAGAATTTGAGAAGCACAGTCTGTAGAATCCAGATTCAGATTTCCCTGATCATTTTGTTCTGTATCATTTTTAATTTGTACTGTGGGATTTTGAAATTATAGAGTGTCCAAAACTAAATGTAATTAACTTTAAAACGAAGATTCGCATTGCAACTATAGACATGTGTTTCTATAGAAGATACTTATCATTATTGTGGTACCAAACATGATGCAATAATTTATTGTTGCTTATTTTTAAAATCGTTTTTTCTTTTTACGTAAACTACGTCAAACGTAAAGAGCCCACTTTCATACTGAGAGAAAATGTTAATGTGTGACTATTAACTTGGGAGGGATAAATGTACGTTTGAAGATAGAAGGATCATTCATTGATATTTTAAAGGCCTAGACGGCGAAACTAGTTTTATAATGTTCATAAAAAGATGTTTGATTAAGTTAATGACATGATCATTTATTATAGCTCATTAAATGAAAAATCAGTTGTCAAAGTTTAACCATTTTTCAAGGATGCTTATCTTTAAATAGTGCAGAATAGCATTACCACTTTAAAATGCTGTTAAAACATGCTCAACAAACAAATTACACTTGCAAAGACATGTTAAATTACCTTGTCTTATCAAGATAAAGCTGCCTAGTATTTCAAAATATGTTCTGGATAGCCTCCTTGCAGATTTCTATATTCTTTGACTCTAATGACAAAGTTTTGAACGTATGTGCCATTGTGCATGTGTCTTTCTTATTGCAGCTCAGGAATAGTCCAAGGTTTGAGATGAACTGTCCTTATAATACCCCAAAAGACAGTGACTGGACGGACTTTGATAATGATAGTGAGGTGGCAATGGATTGTTTGCCTGAAGCAATATGAATTACACGTTGATGAAGACATCTTAATATATGTATCTGTTTTGCCGTATGAGGCGTTGCATCATGGTGAAGTGACAGTGAATGGTACAGTGGTTTAACCACTTTGAAAACTTTCAGACCATTTTGTTATCTTAAAGGGTTACTGCATAATGTTTGATACTAAAATGATTCTTTAAATCTCCTCTATGTTTAGAGTTGCAATACGAATCTTGGTTTTAAAGTTTTTATAAGCATTTAAAAATGTGATGTCACTTTTTGAACACTCTGTAAATTTATAAAGTAATTGCTTCTTCTAAACGTATTAGTTTAAGTATTAAATGTACTGCATATAGCTAATTGACATAAAATATGGTTGACAAAAGATTTTTATTATATTTTGTAATCATTTTTTTAATTGCTTTTATACATCATGTTCAAATTTGTTCAGATAACGACAGTGATGAAACGAAAGATAGGAAGGAAGATGGTCAAAAGCAACTAACTCCAAAAAATGGATGTAAGCGAATACAGTTTAATTGTTATTTATTTCAGGGGTTTAATAAGTATGTATATAATTGTCTTTATTATTGTTTTGATATATGGGCTTAGTATTAATGGTATTAGTTGTAGTAGTAAAAGTTGTAGAAGAATTTTTTTTTTTTTTTTTTTTCATTTTTTATTAAGATTCAAAAAATTCAAACATTATATCCTTAAAAACTTTACAACAAAATTTAACATCAAAAATACAACAAAAATAACACATATAATAACAAACGAACAGACAAAAGTTACATGGAGGAGAAGACAGGAGGGCAAATCAAGGCCTGAAAATTGTCTTACCCCTAAATACACAAGAATAGAACATAAGACGTACAGATGACTACAGAACATGACGGGACAAAGACAGGGACAAGGACAGCTCAAAAACACGTGATTTAAATATAGCTTTGACTTAGGTTTCTTTTTAGTTGGACTCGAAAGTGTTTTAGCGGAATTTAATTTCTTTGAGGAGAGAATTCAACGTACGTGGGCCACAGGTTCGAACAGAATGGTCTGAAAAGGCTTTCTTATTTTGTGTATGATTAAAGGCATTAAGATGTCTGGTTGGGTAGTTGTGGATGTCTGAACGTCTCGTAAAATATTATCTAAAAGACGAAGGGAGCTTATTGTTTGAAAACTTATACATAAAGATACCAAGTTCCATAGAATACATATCATTAACAGTGAGTAATTTTTGCTTGGCAAACAAAAGATTGGTATGACTCCTAAAAAGAGCACCCGAAATGACTCTAATTGCTCATTTTTAAGATTTACCAGTTTATCCATATATGACTTGCCCGTATTTCCCCAAACAAGGCAATACCAATGTGCAGTATTAAGTGTGTGAAGTATGCGTTCTGGCAAAAAATATTTTAATTTGTTCATTATGCAAATATTTCTTGAGATGGTTTTTAGATAGACAATCAATATGATTTTTCAAGGTTAGGCACCCATCAATCAATACACCCAAAATAAATTTTACTCTTTGAAGCTGTGTATTATCCAAAGTATTATGAATTTCTTTAAGACTTTGACATGATGTCATATGAGGTGTACCAGGTATCATAAAGTTAGTTTTGCTTGCATTGAAATATAATTAATTAGCTTTGAACCAGTTGTTCACTTCTTCCAATTCTTTGTTTACCATGTCAATTTGACTATTTGTATCTTTATGAGAATACACAATTGTAGTATCAAAAAGTACGAAATGGAGTACATTTGATGAATATATGATATCATGAACATAGATTATAAAGAGAAGGGACCAAGTATTGATCCTTGCGGTACCCTGATTGATGATGTCCTTTAAATTTGATTTACAATCATTATACTGGACATATTGTTTTCTATCTTTCAAGTAACTATTTAACAATTGAAGTACGATACCACGAAATCCATAGTGTTCAAATTTATGGAGAAGAATATCATGATCAAAGTCTAAAATATTCCAATTGTGGTTTCATTATTATCTACAGCAAAGTTAATCTTATCGACTAAATGAGTAATGGGCATGTGGGTCTAGTGTTTTGGCCGAAACCCAAACTGTTTGACATTAAGAATTAATATAATCTAAACATCTGTCGAATACAAGTCTTTCAAGTATTTTTGAGAAACACGGTAAAAGGGGTATGGGACTATATATGTAAAAAGTACAGAGATCATGGGTTTATATCGTGGATAGTAACACAGGTCCTATAAAAGGTCATATAGATAGGAAAAACGTGCCCGTACAGTGCCGTATGTTGTCATATAGCCAAGCAATGTGTTTTTTTTTTCTTTTTCATTTTTTATAAGTTATTCCCCTCTTTTCATTCTTTGTACTTAATAATAATAATATAATAATTCGTGAATAGATTCATCAGGTTCGTTGATATAAAATGCTTAGTGATGAAAAGACATACAAAGAGCTTGCGTCTGACCCTACTGCACGCTAAAAAAAAAGAGAACTAGTAGCTATTCTTTCTAGACATAAGAAGGAGGATAAAATCACTCCTGCGCAGTATCATCATTTGTTCCCCACCGCTGAAAATATTCCTCGGATTTATGGAACACCGAAAATTCACAAAGCAGGCAACAAAGTAAGACCAATAGCAGTGGACTATACCGGCTCTATTGGATATAATGTGTCGAGAGCCCTGGCTGATATTATTTCGCCTCTTGTCGGCAAGATCAAACATCATGTTGAGAACTCAAAACAGCTCGCGGACGACCTATCGGAAGTATATATAGAGGAGGGTGAAATATTCAACTCCCATGATGTAGTGTCACTTTTCACCAATACTCCAGTGGATAAGTCGTTGGACATCATCAAACGCAGACTTGAACAAGACAAATCTCTCAAAAAAGGACATTGGACATTATGGATCTCCTTCGGTTTGCCTTAACAACCACATATTTTTCTTTCCGGGGCAAGATTTACCAGCAACTTTTTGGCGCGGCTATGGGTAGCCCGGTCTCCCCCATAACTTGTCACCTGTTTGTGGAATTTTTAGAACAGGAGGCCATCGCAACTGCCCCCATTGTCGCCCTAAACTCTGGAAGCGATATGTCGACGACGTTCTGGAAATTGCTAAGGACAATCAAGTCGAGAACCTCACTGATCATCTAAATAACACTGATCCCACTGGTAGCATTAAGTTTACCTACGAAAAGGAAACCAATTGCCAAACTCCATTCTTGGACACTTTAATTGTCAGAAAGCCAGATGGGACTGTTAAACTTCTAGTAAACCGCAAAGCTACCCACACGGATCAGTACCTGAATTTCACGTCATACCACCCTTTACACCATAAACTGGGTGTTGTACGCACTTTGTTGGACAGGATGGAGAGGATCGTAACCGAGGAGGAGGAAATGGAGAATATAAAGAAAGCGTTAAGCATGTGCGGTTATCCCCAGTGGTCGTATGACAAAGTGAAATCTAGTATGCAAAAAAAACCAGCAGACAGCTTCCAACAAGAAAAAGGACACTTCGCAAAGTAGTAAGGGCATGGTAGTTATTCCCTATGTCCAAGGACTTACGGAGAAAGCGAGTAGATGTTTCCAAAAACACAACATCTCTGCCGCGATGAAACCGCATACTTCCCTCAGGAAAATTCTTGTCCATCCAAAAGACAAGATTGATCCCATGAATAAGACTGATTGCATATACGAAATTCCATGCAAAAACTGTGACTTTACCTATATAGGTATAACGGGGCGTAAAGTCAGCACACGCCTCAAAGAGCATCGCAAGGAAGTGGAAAAACTGTGCAATTTAAACAAGAACTTCACCCGCCAATCCAGGAAACAATCCCTGGTTGAGCAGAGTAAGTCTGCTACTGCCGACCACGCTGTGCAATTTAACCATGTCATCAATTGGGAAGATGCCAAAGTACTCCGAATGGAATCTAATTCCGATGCCGGCTTCATCCGTGAATCCCTATGGATCCGCAAAAGGAACACTAAAACTATGAATCGTGATGAGGGGGCCCACTCCTTAAGTCACATTTATGATCCTATCCTCCTGATGACGTCATCTAAAGACCTACGTCACACCGGAAGTAACTCGGGAAGTAAGACGAGGAAGAAGGATCACTCCGATGAAGTCTGTTGACCATGACGGTCGATACTGTCAGAAGGTTAGTGTTAGTTTAACCAATGGTTCTGTTAAATGAAAATCCAATCTTAAATAATAACAATAATGTGGTAGTAGTATTTATTTATTATTGTATGTATTTTCATGATGATCGTTTGGTTTATACTTTATTGTTATTATCTTTTTTTTTTCCAGTTAAGAATGGATGGTTTGCCACAATAGATAACAAAGACAATGAGGGAAAATGAACCTGTGCTTCAAGTTTATCCTAATATATGTTGACATATGTGATGGCTCACCCCGAAAAGGGGGACTTTGCAGATTATATTTATTTTTAATTTGATTTTATCGTTTCATCTGTTAATAATAATAATATAATAATAATAATAATAACAGTGATTTATTGAGCGCCTTTCCAAACATGATCAAAGCACTTTACAATTTTAAAAAGTTAAACATTTACAATAACATGAAGAAATATATATATACATACATTCAAAACATGCAACATTTGAAAATTTGAATATCAAAGTACATAAAAAAACATCAGATTGAGTATAAAAACACGAGATAATACACAATTAAAATGTCCTACTCATTTGGGAAGAGATAGGTTTTTAAAAGTTTTTTAAAAGATTTCACATTGGGCGCTGACCGCAGACTTTGAGGAAGATTGTTCCATAGCCGTGGCCCAAAGACAGAAAAACATTTATCGCCAACACACTTTTTGGTTAAAGGAATGGTGAGGCGAGATTGGTCGTTATTGTTACATCATTTTCTAAGCTTTAAAATGGTACCATACTTGTTGAAATTGATCAAGGCGATCAATTTTTACAACAAAATATTTGCTAGAATTTTTTATTATTTTCTTTATTTTTGCTGCCTATTCTCATCAGTTTCTCGAAAAGTGTTCTGTCGCAAAGTGCCCCTTTTCGGAGTGAATCATTACATAGGCCTATATGGATTAGAAAAATTGCATTTTTTAATTCATTTTAGGAGTTTGCCTCAAATTATTTATTTCTTTAACATTGTTTAATACTCTCCTGAAGACAAGAGAAATTTCTGTAGCCCGGCCAAAGTACCAGAGTTGTTCAATAAATTTTTCGAGAAAATAAAGACAAAAAATAATGTGAAAAACGCATCATACTAGAATATTAATAACATTTAAACAAATCACAAACAACTCGTTTAAGCCAAGGTTTCGTTTTATTAGTAATAAAAATCTGGCCGAACGTGGACTTGAACCCGGACCTCTTATGTGCTACGCAAGTGCTCTATCCACCCTCGAGAGTATACAAATACAACATGATATCGAGGGAAGTAGTAAAAATTAATGATCCCGAGGTGTTGGATGCGATTGCCCGACGCAAACCGAAGGGAAGTAGTTATACGCATCCAACACAGAGGTATCAGGAATTTTCAATACTTCTCGAAATAAACCATTTGTTTTACTATACCTCATAAATATATCACTAAAATTTGGTGTTAACACATCAAAAAATCAACCAAAAATGACCATTCTTCTCGATCACCGTATGAATTTACCAACTGATAAGTGATTTGATTACAGGGGTGCGATAGTAGGGGTGCGATAGTTTCTCATTTTTTCCCTGCGTGGGCGTTACGCGCACTTCGGGGAAGTAGGCATAATGCTTTTATGCCTATCAGCTTTACTGACCAATTTTATTTCGTGGTTTCTTGATAAATATTTATAAGGTATAGTAATTTTAATAACCAAATCACATTATAACAAGAAGACAATTAACGAGACAACCAATGTACAGGAGCAGATTACACCGCCCAGAATATGCATATGCATGTACCACTTAAGATTATAATTAAGGTTATAATCATACTTCATATTCCAAAGTACGCACTTTGGGTTAGCTATTGTGATACGTCATTGCAAAACACACATGCTCATAAATGTAAACTTTAATAGTATTGCGCGTTGATCCGTCACTATCACCATATGTTGTGAAATTGAAAGCTCCCTAATACGACCTTTACTTTGACAAATTTTGATAGAAAAGGAAACCCAGAGATAATAAACACTAAACACTATATCTTAAGATATCTATTGGTCCAAGTATAAGAGTATCATTGTGAATTTAAACTTCAATAAATGTAGGATTAAACCCCATTAGTATTCGTCTCCTTCCTCTTCCTCTTCTCCATCGACAGAGTCAATGCCAACTTCCTCATAATCCTTCTCTAGCGCAGCCAGATCTTCACGAGCTTCCGAAAACTCGCCCTCCTCCATACCCTCACCAACATAATGATGGACAAAGGCACGCTTTGCATACAGGAGATCAAACTTGTGATCCAGCCGCGCCCAAGCCTCGGCAATGGCGGTGGTATTGCTCAACATGCAGACAGCGCGCTGGACCTTTGCCAAATCACCTCCTGGTACAACGGTTGGTGGCTGGTAATTGATGCCAACTTTGAAGCCAGTTGGACACCAGTCGACGAACTGGATGGTGCGTTTAGTTTTAATTGTCCCGATGGCTGCATTGACGTCTTTTGGTACGACATCACCTCTGTATAGCATGCAGCATGCCATGTATTTGCCGTGGCGGGGGTCGCATTTGACCATCTGGTTTGCTGGTTCAAAACAAGCACTTGTTATCTCAGCCACTGTAAGCTGCTCGTGGTACGCTTTTTCTGCGGAAATGATCGGTGCATAAGTCACTAAAGGAAAGTGTATACGTGGATATGGCACCAGATTAGTCTGGAATTCGGCGAGATCGACATTGAGAGCGCCATCGAAGCGTAAAGATGCTGTAATGGAAGACACAATTTGACCAATTAGGCGATTAAGATTGGTGTAAGTTGGACGCTCGATGTCTAAATTACGACGACATATATCATAGATGGCCTCGTTATCTACCATGAAGGCACAGTCGGAATGCTCAAGAGTAGTATGGGTGGTTAGGATAGAGTTGTAAGGCTCAACCACGGCTGTAGAGATCTGTGGAGCTGGATACACCGCAAATTCCAGTTTAGCTTTCTTGCCATAATCAACAGATAGACGTTCCAGCAGAAGGGAGGTGAACCCTGCACCGGTACCGCCACCGAAGCTGTGAAAGATCAGGAACCCTTGAAGCCCTGTGCATTGGTCGGCCTGAAGGAAATGAGAATAATACAGTGACACTTATGACAGCAATTGTTTCAAATGATTTTCAAGCATCAACTTCATGCAATGAGACGATATTGTTTATAATGTTTTTCATTGTTGAGTAGACATAACTTTTAAATAGTTCTGTTAAATGAAAATCCAATCTTAAATAATAACAATAATAATAATAATAAAAGCTAGTAGTAGAAGTGGTAGTAGTATTTATTTATTATTGTATGTATTTTCATGATGATCGTTTGGTTTATACTTTATTGTTATTATCTTTTTTTTTTCCAGTTAAGAATGGATGGTTTGCCACAATAGATAACAAAGACAATGAGGGAAAATGAACCTGTGCTTCAAGTTTATCCTAATATATGTTGACATATGTGATGGCTCACCCCGAAAAGGGGGACTTTGCAGATTATATTTATTTTTAATTT
>JXSR01S067230.1:0-14996 GCA_000969725.1 Ophiothrix spiculata | reverse complement strand
AGGTTCATAAGCATACAGGCCCGTATTTCAGAAAAGTGTTTAGCTAAAGGTGCGTATACATTGCGACGTATTTGGGGTCACGACAAGCAACGTAGACCAGCGAATTGCAGTTTTGAATTTTACGCCGGTCCTCGTTAGTTTAAGGCAGTTCATGTTGGCACACGCCTTTAACCTACGCAGGTTGTCGTTACTATCGGTCGCTTTCGGTCACAAGTTTTAAAATATTAGGATGACATAGAATAAGATTTGATGTCGTTGAGATGTCGTTGGCCACCGTAGCTCTCAGTTCTTTGAAGTTTCCATGCCTCGTTTTTAGCAGTCTGTATTCGTTTAGAGGTCGTCAAAATTCGTTGGTAATCGTTGTCAACAACAGTGTGTTGCAGGGATGTGAGTAGGATCGGATCGTATGACCCGCACAAACTTTTGTTTCTGTTGTCGTGACCTGTCGATAGCATTCGTTTCTCAACGTCAGCCTTGGTCAGTATTTACCGCCTCACTACGTTGCTTACAGTTGTTCGTCGACGAGAAGGTCGTCACCCAACGTCAAGCCAAACTCTTAATTTATTAGTAAGTCTGCGTTTCTTTCAGCACCCACTCGACACTTGTTGCCGTGGTGTCGCTGAGACTTGTTACTATCCGTCAACAAATTTTGATTTTTCATCTTTACTCGTTGCTTGTCGTCCAGGATTTTGTGATTTTGGAATACGTTACGTACCCTACGTCGAGGGTCATGTCGTCGCAATGTAAACGCACCTTAAACCTCTGTTTACCTGAACTTCAACTGTCCAGGAATGATACACAGCTTTCAAGTGGAACAGTTCAATGAGCCGTGCTGTTGAGGAGAATTAAAACTGTGGTTAAGCTAAACTCCTTTCTGGAATATGGGCCACAATGTCCTATACGGTATAGATCTGTAATATAGCACCATGATGGTACCCTGCTTACCCAGTCCCACATAGGTGCACAAGGACATACATACAATATCCTAGATAAAGTATTGCATCTCCACTCTGCCGGAAATAACACTATGCCTGAGTAGGCCTTTCATGGCCTACACATACATTCCCTCCCACGGGACACTCATCTCATTTTTATAACTCCGGGGTCAATGGCATGGCTTTGCATCATCGATAGATCTGACTGTGTCCAAACTCATACTTCTCAATGGGTGTGGAACGTACTTGTTACCTTGTACATGTACGATCAATAAATTATTGATTGCGACTTATTCCGTGTAGTTCAATTAGACTAGGACTCCTGTTTATGGGAGACACTCAGTCTCATTACACTTGTGCAATGGGGTGAATATTTTTCCGCAACACAACATTGTCATGTCTCCAGTTGTGTTTTCCTGCACTGACAATCATTGATGATGTGGATTATTGTACAGTTGTAAACACACAGAGGGCAGAGACCTAGAGCGTGTTTACTTCAGGTTTGCAAGGGGAAGGTACATTTGATAACCCAGGTGCTGTTTTGTTTCCATTAGGTATAGTAGTGGGTTGAACACAATTAGGAAAAGGACTGTTTAGTTCAGTTCAGTTCATGTATTGGCAGGACTCCTGTTGAATGCCAAGCTCGTGCGGGGGTATGAGCAAAGTTATTGGTGCTTTGTTAGTTTTTTAAACGATTCCAGATTTGGTATGATAACAATATGTTCATCCAGCTTATTCCATTCGGGAATTTTGCGAGGAAAAAATGATAATAGGGTGGTAGGGATCAGGAAACGGTCACTGGGTATGTCGACAAGTCTATTGGTGATCTTATTCATATGAGTTAATCTGATGTCCATATTGAGTTCTTCAAATGTTTGCCTTCCCAGGTTTTCAATTAGGTTTGTTACCGTACCATTAGTTCTTCCACATAATTTGACTTGAACTTTTACAAATCTGGCAGCGCTTCGTTGGATACGCTCAATATCATTTATGTTCTTTTTTTGAGTAAGGATCCCATGATGCACAGGCATGTCCAGCTTGAGGTCTAACAATACTTTTACAAGCAGATTCTTTAAGTTTCTCTGAACAAGCCCATAGGTTTCGATTAACTAGGCCCAGCATCCTAATTGCTTTAGATGTAACATGACCTACATACGTGTTCCAACTCAAATCATCTTGGAGGTGTACGCCTAGATAAGGACGAGTGTTGACAACTGATAGTTTTTGGTTTTAGACCTATAACATGTAGTCTTGATGAATAGAGTTCATTGATCTGGTAATGTGCATCACATAGCATTTACTTGGATTAAAATGCATTTGCCAGTTGGTTTGCCATTCAGTCAGTTGATCATATTTTTTAAGTGATTCAGAATCCTTGTGTGATGTTATATCTTTATACACCAAGGTATCATCCGCGAACAAACGGGTGGTAGATGCAAGTCCTTCAGGGAGATCGTTGATGTATAAAAGAAATAATGGACCTAAAACTGTTCCCTTAGGTACTCCAGAGTCCACTAAAACTGGCTGAGATGACTGACCCTCTACCACAACTTGTTGTAATCGTCCTATGAGAAATGATGAAATCCATTTAATAAGAGTTTTCTAGATACCATATATATTCCAGTTTATTCAAAAGACGTTGGTGTATGACAGTATCAAACGCTTTCGTGAAATACTTTACTTCTGGTCCAGCATTTTTGAGAGATCGTGAATTGTGATGAGTAACAGACTGTCGCAGGAGCGATGCTTTCTAAAACCATGTTGGTTTATAAGATTTGATGTTTGTCTATATGGTCCATATTTTGGCTGTGTCACACATGTTCGAGCGCTTTGCAACAAATAATTGTGAACAGGTGAATGACACAGGTATATAGTTTTTGGCTTCTGCTCTATCGCCTTTTTTATAAATTGGTGTTACATAGGCTAAATTCCAATCCTCTGGTATTGTACCTAATTGTAAGGACTGGTTGAAAATAAAGGTAAGAACTGGTGCTATTTGTTGAGCCAACAACTTCAAAACTCTACCTGGTAACCCATCTGGGCCCGCGGCTTTAGTTGGATTCAAATTAGACAATATCTGTTCAACCCCTGATGATATGATGACAAAGTCTTCCAAAGTAGAATATATAGATGGTTTCTCCATTACTTGGAATATTTGACAGATTTTCCTTCGTAAACACAGATTTAAAATAGTTGTTCAACACTTCACTTTTAGTCTTCCCATCTGACACTAATTATTGTCCTTGGTGTCTTAGAGCAGATATTTATTCCGCTGTTATCTCTTTTGAGTCCGTTGATAAAGCGCCAAAATATTTTTGGGTTATCTTCCATTTGGGGTGACAATATTTGGTTGATATAAAACCAATATACTTTCTTCATAGCCACTTTTGCTTTCTTTTGGCATGTTTGGACACTTATACCGGTGTAGCAGGAATGTAACGCCACGTTATTGTCCGGGTTGTACAGCAAACTATAGGCTAACAACTCTCACGCAACATTAGTTTCACGCTTTACTCCGTTATGGTCTATGGAAGGCGGACTGCCATTTCAGGGGGACTAAGACTAATTTCACACCGGCTCCATACCTTGCTAGATTTAGCCAATTTTTCTTTCTTATACCATCTATTCTTCTGTCTGATCTTATGCTTTAGTCCTCTTGTCATCTATGGAAGATCTTCAGTTTCTTTGATTTCTGAGCAGCAGTTGATGATCTCAAACTGGATTTTGAATTCAGTCTCGAACTTTCAACAGAATTGATAGTGTTTGTTTCACTACAGTACATTGTCTATACTTTGGTAATGGAGTGGCTAGCGGATGAATTAATACATCTCATGCTCTACTTTCATCCAATGAAATAGCGAAAATGGATTTGAGTGAGTAAAGTCATAATTGCTAAACAGGGAGGTCTCAAAGTTGGCCATTCCACATTGACAGCAGATCCACCATGCCTCTGGTTTATTAAGGTTATCATACACAGCTGTTCCCATAAGCATACAATCTTTATGGAACCACAGGTTTACAGTTATCACATCTCACTGCGCACTGACCCAATCTGCATGCATTTTTACAGATCTGACAGGGGTACTTCAGAGGACGGGGTCTGGGGTTTGTCTCTAGGTCACCCGCTTGAAGAATTAATGCAACACAGAGGAATTGGTGCAGGTTCACACATTGTTTTTATGGTAGACAACTTGTTTGAACTCATATGTCTTTCACAATCAATTGTTGATAGTAATGAACTATGAATGTTATAGGTTCTGTAATGAGGCTCATGATTGAGTGAAGAAGACTGTTGACAATGGACAGCCTCTTACAAACATTTCATCATAGTGTTGGAATATTATTCACGTATATTGGCAGGAACATAATGAACATGTACCATTTCAATGCAATCTGGAAGAGATTGTGTGCTACTGACCCCTAGGCGTTTGCTAGGTCCAGCCAGGCTATCACTATCTCTCTTGAATATCCCTTCAAGATCTCCATCCATGCAACCAAAAATAATTGGCAACCAACACTTTCACTATGAGGAAAGGTAGGAAAAGAGAAAGATTATAGTCACAATACAAGCTGGCACTTGCACTGGCATTTTCCCGAATATAGAAGATGCAGGAAACTGTCTCCAACATGGTCTGAAGGGCATTTGTCCGGCTATTTGCCAACATCACCCAGACTGGGGACAACCTCCCCATCTAATTACTCTGTAGATCCTGTACCCAAAAGTGAAACGCTAATGGGTGCTACGACCTACTCATGGATTCAGGCGCCTTTAATTTACACCAACTATCAAAGACAAAACCAAGGTAAAATCAGTTATACTTCCAAGCCAATTAACTAACTTGTCTCATCTATTCTAGCCAGCTGTAATTGCATCGGGAAATGCAAGAGTGAGAAAGGAAAACAGAAAAAATAGAAAAGAAGAGAACAGTGATGTGAAGGTAAGGAACAGGGGAGAATCTCTATATATATAAAAATCCAACAAGTGCTATAGAACTAGCAAAAGGCGGGGCAAAAGGTAATTTTCTGCTCATCGGCAATAGGACTATAAAATATATATAGAGAAAATATGAAGCTAAAACAAGCATAAAACATTATTGCTTATTGATATTCTTAGGCTCAGATGCCTAGGCCTTGGGCACTGAATGTCTGTACATAAAACTAAAGGTGAAGTACACAAGCAAAAAGAACCGAAGATGGTATACATAACTTGAGCAAGTGCTTTTTGGAAGTTTCAGGCACAGGGTTTCAATGCCTTTGGATCCTAGGTGAGAAAATATCTATATATAAAATCACCTCTACAATATCTTAAACTACAGAAATCATTAGAACAAACTGTTTCTTCGGTAAATCTTGCAAGTTCTCTTCAGTGAATGGCATCCATGTGGATGGGTTTCATATATCTGCTATCAAATGCTACTATCAGCTTAGTTTCCGTTCGTCTTTTACTGAGAGTCGACAAATATATAAATCTATTCCAAGCTAGTGTTTCACGACGTAGGAATATATTATGTATTTTAGTATATGCTTAAATGTAACGTTGGTGAGTGTGACTTGGCTATAGTTTCTTGACGCTGCTGTATCTCCCTTCTCTCAAATAATTCGCAAATGTTTGCTTATTATTGTTTCACTTGTTTCTTTGTTTGCACCCGAGTCTATGCAATACGATGTTTTCTGCAAATTTCAAAAATATCTAAGTCACGTCTGTTTGTCACTTTGACCAGGATATTTCTTAATCAGGTTCTCTATGACCTCAATCAAAAGGAAATGGTCAAAATATTCCTCGTAGAACATAATTATAAGGGATATTAAACTTGGAATAAATACTTGTTGTTAAGTATTTGTCATTCACCAATGATAACGGTAGCACTTGAGTTTGAATAAAGGACCCTGATGGGATGACATTCGATCGCCCGAATTACAAACGCTCACACTACCGAGGAAACTTCGCTCCAATGGAAAGTGACATTCGCTTAACAAATAGAACGACATTCGCTACACTTCAGTTTGAGTTGAAGCGAAGATTGCTTCAAATATCATTAGTTTGCTATTTAATAATTACAGCACTGAAACATGCCCGAGTGACATTCACTTTCATCGATGTTTGCGCGATGAGAATAAGATTTTTTTCTCATCTCCGTTTTAGCGAATCAGTCAGAGAGAATATCAAGAGCGAATGTCACTCGGGGGTACGCCAAGCCTAAACAGGGCGAAAGTGTAAAGTGCACATCGGTTGTTCTTTTCGGGATCAATTATGATTTATCAGCAACGGCAAAACTCTTTTGTATATCTTTGCACAAATATTGACTGGAAAAACGTTCATGAAACATTCATGGTCACAGAGAATATAGAGTCAACGTAAGAACGCTACTCACAATTTGTTAGATGGTAGGTAGAAGAATGTATGGCGATTGACGAGCTGGTCGTTCATGTTCTATGACAGATAGAAATTGGCATGTGTGCATACATGATGACCAGCAGTTGATGATCCTTTGCAAGTGACGACATACCGTAAAATAGATTTTTAAAAGAGGTACCATTTCATTTAATGAAGTGCTGTAACACGCTTCTTTAGATTGTTTATGTTTCAAAACACTGAAATTGCGATATTTCTTGGCATCCTGTAGCTGCCAATGACTCTAAAAAACGAATGGTGTTTCAAATGTTTCTAATATCTAATATGAAATGCATTTCACGTTTCAAGTCATTTAGTATTTATTTGTATATTTTCTGCAGGTCATTTAAAACATCCTCCTTTGTAATTGTTTTCCATGATTTAGGTATATACGGTAACTCTACAACGTACCAATCTGCCAGCTGCCTTTGGTAGGTTGTCATGAACCACATCCAATACTTGGACATACTGTTAGTTGGGTCAGGAGCTATATTCCAGTCTGGCAAATAGTCTTTATAATCTACAAACTTGTGCCTGATTTTGTCCGTGCCCACAGTTGAACATTTGTTATTCTCTCGGCACTTGAAGTCACAGTCACTACAGTCAAACGTTCCATTGTTCTGGACCAAGTAATTGCAGGTTCCATGATCCAGCTGGCCTTTGCAGACCTTGAAGCCGTCACTTGTATAACCATTCTCTGTCCAATGTGTTCCTGAAAGTCCCGCTGGTCTGTGCTGTATGCACATATGATTTCTACCCGATGATGTTACATAGTGCCCTACTGTTGTGTCTGCACATGACTCCCCACAGAATGGGCACTGTTCAGGGCATCCCCAGATCGTGTCTAAAATTTTCTGTGCTGGAGGCATCCCGTCCCATTCAAGTGTCGTTTCCTTTTCATTGGCAAAGGCATTCACTAGGCTAGGTTCAGTAACCACATCCAGCTGCTCCAGAATAATCCTACGTAGGTTATTGAAATCTTTTACCTCCCGACCACTTACATGTTTAGGTATACTGATTTGTAGACCTATTTCATCCTGAGCTTTGCCAGAAAACTTTTCAATCCAATGTTCCATCTTCTGATCACCCTCTTGTGTATAACTGTTTGCATAATCAACGCTGTTGGCAAAGCACCTTATAATTTTTTCACTGTTTGTCTTGGCTATCTCTACATATGTTGACATCTCACGGCCATTATGTTTGGAAAACATAATATTGTCATTTATGTATTGAGTTATCCATCTCAAAGCATAATCTTTTGGACTTTTAATGTACGACATGTAGTCCTTGAAGTTTGCCTTACGGGCTAGGTCCTCCATAATTTTTACAATTAGGTAGTATTTCGTCATTTGAAAATCACGCAGCACTTCATTCATGCATTGTTGTGTGGTCCTCGTCTTGACAGCTTTTAAGATGATTCCCTTCAGATATGTACATAGAAGTTCACCTGTAATGACGTCTTGAGTTGCTTCTTTCACGGTATTCTCAAAGAGACTCCAAATACTGTCCCTGTAATCTTTTAGCTTGGCTTTTACCCCAAACTGCATTGTACTGAACACCTTGACATAATAACGACCTACATGGACAGCTATTTTAATGATATACTCGGGTCGAATCATGAAAGTATAGTCATCTGACTCTTTTGCTTCATTGTTGTAAGTGTCAAATTTATCTTTCAGTTTCATTATGACTTTTTTCATAGCATGTACTGTTTGGAATTTAATGTTATGCATAGGCAGACCTCTTAAATCAGTGCTGATTTATTGTAGGATAGAATCTGTCAATTCTATAGTCGTATGTCTGGCGGCAATCTCTAGTTCGTTGCTTGTACCATAGTATTTCGTTTTTATACTTGTGTGTTTTGTTTTTACGTCAGGTAGAGTAATGCTGCCTTCCAAGACCGTGTTTTCAAATGGAATGTGTAAAGGATGATTTTCTAGTTCCGCTGCAAGAATATTTGAATGATCATGAAATCTCTCTAAGAGGATCTTGTACATCTCTTGATCCATCTCCAGTTCCAGGTCTGTACTTTCTATCGCATGTTTATTGACCATTTTTTTCCACATGGTATCAAATCTATCTTGCAGGAGATCGTCTGCTAGCGCTTGGTCTTTCAGTTTCATAGCTAATTCAACTGCTTTCTCCTCTATGCGTTCCTTATGTTTTGACAAATTTTCAACCTGAAAAATTTCAAAACTACGTGAATCTTTGATTGACTGTAAATTTCTTTTGGTCTCAATTTGTTGTTGCTCTAAAGCCTTTTCCAGCTCGATCAATTTTGATTCTTCCCACTGGTAGGTTATTTCACAGAGGTTGTTGCCCCTGAAGTACGTCCACAGACGGGTCTTCATATCCTTAGCCCTTTCCACCCATACAACATGGAGTTCTTTAGAAAGTGATTGAAAGAGTTCATCTAGGTTGTGAGTTGTATCACAGTTCTTCAGTTTAATCTCTGCATTCTGTAGCCAAGTTTGAAGTTCCTTTTGCAAGTCCCATTCAAGGGTGTGGTATCTGGATTGCATGTTGTTGTAAGCTTTTACTGCAAGGTTGTTTTGGAAGCTGTAGACAAAATCATCAGCAAGAACTCCATTCCATAGATCTGAAATTCGCACAGACAGATCATTTGGTGTCAGAAATGTCTTCTGCTCCTTTGCTATCCCAAGAATTTGTAGCTTGAGTTCATTTACCTTTTCAGAATAGTAATAACTCACTGGCGCCATCGGTTTCCTACCATACCATAAGTCAGGGAAGTACCACACGTGATTGTTGACATCAAACTTGATAATCTGAGAGAAATTGACAATGTCTGCTCTGTTATCACTAAGTGCTGCCTCCTTGGTTACCTCATCTAAGTCGTCAAGTAATTTCTGAGATTCTCGTTTCAGAACTCTTTCCGAATTTGAGACATTCTGATGAACAAAGACGCACGTTTTGGGGGTTTCTGTTTGTTTCCGGACAAGGTCCATCCCTAAGAAAGCATGTACAGTAATCTCCAAAATGTCTTTCATTTCTCTAGTGTTTTCTCCTTTCACATTAATCACGGTCACATCTCCTAATCCGATCACAAGTGTTGCCAGTTCATTGTCATGAGTGTATTTTTGACGTCCTACTTCTGATGCCCGAAGGCCCTCTGTATCAATAACAACGATGTAATCAAATGACAGATTAGCAGTTTCATCTACCGGTATGAGTTGCATATACGCTCCCCTCGTGCATCTGCTTGTACCGATGGGAAACTGGAAACCAAACATGGTATTCAAGAGCGTAGTTTTACCGGAACTCTTGACACCCAGGACGGAGAGAATAAATAACTTTTTGTCGCCAATAATATCCCCGAGTTCATGCAGGACTGCTTCGATCCATTGGAGTGGAACACTTGACGAATCCCCATCTATCAACTCCAAGGGAATGCCTTCCAACAATAGTTTGGCCATTATTTTTGGAAGATAGTCAACATGGTTCTTTGTGCGTTTTCCAATTCTGCTGCATACTGCAACAGCTTCATATATCTGGGCTACCTCTCTGAACAGGTTTTCTAGACCAACGGAAGCATTCGCAAGTTGAGATTTTGCTTTGTTTACTTGTAATTCGAAGTGCTCTATATTTTCTTGCTTTCTTTTGGCGGTCCGGAAATTGCTCCACTTTTGATTAAGCTGCTCTTCAAGACTTGGCAGATTTGTTCTAGATATTTCATCTAAAAACTGACTCATCCACCTCAAGAAATATAAAACGGTGCAATTTTCGTTTTGAAGATTTTTCATGAAGCCTGTTATGAAAGGAGATAACTCTTCTTGACATATTTCAACTTGATTTTTACGAACACTGTCCATCTTTTGCTTTGCTTGTTCAGCTTGGTATTCTAATGACGACTTGGGATCTTTTCTACTTGTTCTACGCTGATTCCTTAACTGATTGCAATATTCAAGCCACTCAGCTCCTTGCAGTGGAAGTAAGAGGCGCTTGAAGTTCACTATGTTCTTTATACCTGCTACATGGCTAGAAACATCTTTTGCAAGGGTGTTTCCTTTACGACAAGACTGATCTTCAAACTCATCTATAATAATACCATTTTGTTTTGCAATTGCAGCACTATCTTTTAGTGTTTTAGCAAATGTCGCACATTTATCGAGTTTCTTTTCAAGTGCAGCACTTCCGTTCAGTTTCTTTGATAGTGCATCACATTCTTGATATTTGTTTGTAATCACAATACAATTTTTAAGCTTCTCTGCAACTGTAGCACACTGATCTGGTGTCTTTGCGAGTGCAACGCATTCTTGTACTTCCATCGCATCAATGGAATTTTCAGCAATAATCCTCGACAACTGTTGTCTAGCTTGTGTTGATATGTCTCTTGCGTTACTTTGCTCACCCTTTTGGTTGCAGGAAAAAGAGATACGGGCCTTGGTCATGTAATTCTTTCCAACTGCTGTAAAAGCTGCCAGGAGTTCCTGTTTATCCTGTTTATTTTTGCCACCGACAATCAGAAGAATAACTACTGCTGTGGATCGCAAAATCTGTTGACATGTGCTTGCGTTCAAATGTTTCTGCAGGTCGTGAGCTGTAACGATGATGAACACAACTGAAGACATTTCCTGCAGAGCGTTGATCTGTTTCTTCATTGATGAAGCATCTCCTCTCAAATTGACGAACATTGTTGAGACTGGAAGATGTTCACTTTTGTTCTCTGCTTTCTCAAACCAAGAACATTCCACAAGACCATCCGTCAATATTTTGCGTCTTTCACCATTCGTGCATTCATAGGTGAAGAAGGTGTTTTGTTTACCATTAAGTATGTCATTCATAAGCTTGGACTTTGACATTGGTGGCCTACCTAATCTAACAAACGTCACAACTGGGAATGTTTTTTCCGTCACTGGTGTCTCAATAATCTCTCCATGATTGGTAAGGTACTGAACTGTTACCGTTCGTAGAGCCCATAATGACATGACAACATTGTCTTCTGACCCGCAAGGATAAAGAAACGGAATTGCAAGCTTACACACAAACAGTTTATGAGCAAGGCTTTGTTTAAGGAAGTTGTCACAGCATATGAATGTCGCAAGCAAGGCATCCAAAGCATTGATAGATCTTGATTCATCTTCTTCACCAGTACTATTTTCATTTTCAAGAAGAAAATTGTCTATGTCAAAGTCGTCAGGAGTCTCATCTTCCTTTTCTTTCTCAAAATCTTGCCAAATTTCGTCCCTTGCACGAGAATCATTCATCAAAAGTTTTTTTATCATCAGCCAAGGAATATCAGAAAAATTTGGACGTTTAATTCTCTTTTTGATAGACATAGCATGCTTGTAGGAAATCTTGGATGGATAGTATTCTTTTAAACCTAGGGTCTCTAGTACTTTCAAAAATTTACCATTTACTGTTTTTGCAGATTCGGATGTTTGTATTACTTCTGACTTTGTTTCTTGGTTGCTTGAAAGGTCAAGTGCTTCCAGTATATCACGAATATCTTCTTGCTGTTCTTCAACAACTGACATGTTCCCTTTAGCTAATTCTCTTGTGATTCTGCTCATCTGAACCCAATGGATTGGTGAATGGGTCGCACACTTGTTTAGAACCTCGTTTAATGGTCCTGATACCACCTGTCGCAAATCTTTGATTATATTAGTGAATTCATCCAAATTGCCAGAGGTCAAACAGGTGTGGATAAGAAATGCCTCGAGCTGGATCTTGCCTTCCTGCTTATGACTTTGATACTCACTCCAATGCATTTCAACGAAGGAGACAAAGTTGGAAAGATTTTGTACTGTAAGATCCGTTTCGAACGTTATTGTTGCCCAATCATAGTGAAGGGATGATAGAGCAATCTTCAAAAAAGCATATCTGGTGTATTTCTTCAGATAATTGTAAATCTTTAAGCAGTCGATCAATACAAAATGCAAATTCATCTGTTGCTTGTGCATTTATTTTATCTCGAATCTTCAGATTTTCCTTATGTTTTGCATGCTCTCTTTGAATTTTAGGTATCAATGAATCCTTCACAACCTTCTTCAAATCAGGCATGTCCTTGACACAAACAATACCAAGAATAGATGGAATATGACTAGTGATATCGATTCCTTCAGCCCACTCCATGAGTCTCCGTTTTCCGGGGAAGTTTCTTAATCCAACAGGATTAACAAGCTTGATCATTAAATACCGATCTTTGGCCATGTCCTTAGAGTCATTGGTATCGCTTTGTTCGGCGATTCTTAAAAGAAAATTAGTGACGTTTACGTCTGTGCATAATTTGTTCACCCAGTAATCGTTTGTGCCTTCCTGTGTCTTTAGTTGCTGAACTGCAATCAGTATTTCTTCGAGATATTCAGTGAATTGTTTTGGTAGATTTGTATCAGAATCCAATTTGGGAATCTTTTCAAACACCCGATTCATTGCGTCGAAAGCTTCGACAGTCTCTACATCATCTGAAAGCAAAACAAAATTCGGCTTAGAATGATTAGAAGACATTTTTAAAATTCAAAATTCACATTTTTGTCTAAATGTCGTAATAGAAATTTGCCCCATTAATGGCGTAACAAACTGAAATGTACCCTTACTAGCGTAACAACGCACTATTTTCTGCCATAAAAACATGAATAATGCACTTTTGAAAACCTTTCCTATAGTTATTTCTTGCAATTTTAGAATTTTTGGCGAAAAAGTGACTCTAAAGTAGAAGATATCGTAAAACGACGACCCGTATTGTCGAAAGTTACCCTGAAAAGGAACCCCTTTTCTGAAGACGTCGACGACGCCAATGCGGCAAAATTCGACCCTTTTCGACGTTTTTTCCGACGAGTATTCGTACCACTTTTTTCTGCGAGCATCCCCCGGGTTGTATCGCTATTCAGGTATCTGCTATCAGGCCTGTTGTACCAGGCGTTATACAATAAAACCATCTAAACAAATTTAGATTTTTCATCACTTTAAGTTTATTTCTTCCAACGATATAGGCCTACAAGTGCATTGGTATTATTTTAACAATGGAATTCGTTTTTTTACCACTCTTATTATTTGTTTGAAGTGTTAGCAAAAGCTTTTCTGTTCTAAGCGGTTGGTTTCTCAGTTTTGACTAACATATGATGCCCTATTTCTTGGAGATTTTTTTAAGCTGTGACCATTTTATTTAACATGAGAAACATGCAGTAAAATGGTAAAATGATAAAACTTACCTTTAGCAAGTTTAGCACGTTTCCAGTTCACCACCTCTTCAGAGTGTGCTAAAAATAAAATTGAAAATAACAATGATAACGATTTAACGATTTTTTTGTCACACAGATGTACAATATCGATTTCTGGTGAGCGTAAGTGTGGAAACAGAGTATTTTGAGCTATCAAACATTTGGTGCAACTAATTGCAATTATACATCTTCTAATCAAAAACGGACAATTGGTGCTGAAAATCAATAAAGAACATTTGAGGGAGTAATTGGTAGATTTTAACGGGTTCGCCGTCGGACAAGTTTTGAACTGTCAAGCTTTCGTCAGGAGTAGCTCTGACTTCTTCAGGACAAATATTATTATAAAGTAATGTGGGCCGTCACTTCCTACTGATGACTCGCATGAGCCATTCACCGAAGGCTGCCCCTTGATAACAGTGTTAAAAGCAGATCACCTCTTTGAAATTGTGGTGGCTCCGAAAAGAGCCTAACTGAAGGCTGCCCCTTACCAACAGATTCACACAAAAGCAGGTTGCCCCTAACCTCTAATGTGTTGTTCTTATGAGATATTGTGGCTCTTAAAAGAGTCTTTCTGAAGGCTGCCCCTTGCCAACAGTTGTTTGCACAAAAGTAGGTTGCCCCAATACCTCTAATGTGTGTTCAAATGATAAGGCTGCCCCTTGCCTATTAAGTCTCTAGCCGAACAGATTGATACCTGATCGAGAATTGACAACGAAAAGCTAGATGTAACGGAATTTATATGGTTTGATCAATTGACTAGATTTTTTAGCTTTAAAAAAATATCCCCATCATGTTCAGGATAAAATTCACTTCTATTAATGTATACGTTAATAAAAATGTATACTTTTATATGGTTCATGGGATTAGTTTGAGAGTTAGAGAACAAAAATGGCTTTTGCCATTTGCTTATGACAATGGCATATACGTACTTGAAGTCGAGCCAGTTGGGTCAAATAAATCCCTTCTAGCTTTAAGTAAGGCTTTACGTGTCGCCTTGTTTCCTTGACGCTGTTTCCATTCCTCAAATATATGCCATGATTTAAGCATTGGATCGGAAGTACCAGCACTGTGCTCTGCATTCTTTATTGCATACATTGGTATACCAAGACGGCCAAACAGGAGGAGCACCTTGTTATAATCAAATCCCTCAGTTATTTCTTTGAAATCCTGATAAGATACTTCGGCCATGCCTTTATATATTGAGACAAATTATACAAGATTTTAGTTTATAATTACTGTTCCACTGAGTCAGACAATGGAAATTCCATGACCAGACAATATTGATTTGAATACCGTGTAAGTATGCTGCTTGAAGTAACTCCAAGCACAGATTTTTAAAGACAAATTTTTGTACAAATACAAAAGAAAATCGATATAATCTCAATTCTATGTGTGAGTTGAAACCATTATTTGGATCATTATGTTTGAATAGCGCGGGGTTCTAAATCAATTACCATCAAATATTCATTTAGACTCCTTCATTTTTTTTTT
>JXSR01S067224.1:208810-219050 GCA_000969725.1 Ophiothrix spiculata | reverse complement strand
TAGGGTGCACGGTTTGTAAAATATGCCATTTAAAGCATTTTACGCATAAATTATGCAAATTAGGTACTTAATTAGCATATTTTGCGACGAAAATGTTGCTGGATCTAGATCGGCACCAGGTCTACCCAGTCACCAAATATCATCAACGTAGGTCATGCGGTTTTCGAGATACGCTCCGGACGGCGGACGCCGGACAGAAAATTGCATCGCTATGTCTCTTCTGAAAATTTTCAGGCGAGACAAAAATGGCTGATATGTTGATTTGACATAAGAATCTTACTGGCGATGCCATCTATAACTGACCAGTCAGTATATGAGAGGTGCTCTGGGAAAATGAGAGGAAAGTCACGATTTTCAAAATTGAATTTATGACATATTTTACTTCTCTATAATCTATTGATTTAAAAGTTACAGATTACTAAAGTGTATGATAGCAAAACGTGATCAATTAATTACCCATGAATAATTGCACTTCTTGGCATAATTGACCTTCAAAATGCAAGGTATGGTTTCACACGTATGTGTTAATGCGTTTAATGTCAAAAAATGAAATTTGATCTTTTCACCATATTTTTACTTTAGCAGCCATTTATTCAAAATCTTCAATCGTTACTTTCTGCTCATTTTACCTGAGCACCACTCATATGCTAAAACTTTTCTGGCTTACCTGAAATTGTATAATTCTTTCCTGCGATAAGCAAAGATACATTCTCTCTGTGTCTTTCATAAAGAAGGAACATTTATGGAGCTGTGACACAGGGTCATCAGCGTCTAATAAGGCCATCTGTTTGTCCACTTTACGGATAATCTGGTGGAACAAGAATACAAAAATCAACTTGGAATTTCAAACCATTAACTTTGATCATGACTTAAGCAGGTGTCTTTTTAACAAGCATTTATTATTTTTAACATTATGTGTCATAAACCAACAGTAACATTTTGGTAATGTAAAGATTTTTGTAAACTCGCATTACATTTTTGTTATAATCTTTGCAGTGCGGGCTTCTTTACATTTGGACTGGTGACTCACTTTCCAGCGACATTTTTGTCTGGCCGATTTGTCTTCTTAATAGTTTTTCTCTGTCTTTAACTAAGGAATTCAGTCATCAAATGATCATTAGATCAGATATGAAGAAGTACTCAAAAGGAGTAGGACAAATTAATGAGAAGGATAAAATTTAATGAGAGTTTAAAAAATAGAAATAAATAAATAAAACATGATGGACACAATGGATTTGACCATGCAGTCAATTGATGAGAGTGAGAAAACAGGCCATAGATGCCCTGCATTTGACGTATCATACCGTAAATATGGTGGATTGTTCAAATGCATTCAACATAAGTGTTACCATAACCAATCACTTCAGATCATATCCCATCTTCAGATCATACCCCATTATCAATAGGTTATGTATACAATATCTTGTTGAATAGACTACAATCCGCCATGTTTACGGGGAGGATCATCAGTCCAAGTCATCTGTTTGGCACCAATCAATAAAAGCATGCAAGGCCTCTATAAAGCAGCTTGCATGCAAATCAATGGCCATATGATAAAAAAGTTATGTGAAAATCAATCAGTCTGTATTTGTCTCTATATCTAAATTTGGGAATAAGTTCAGATCACTTATTGAGGGTGATGCTCTTGGGAGATGTCATGATATGGAACTTCTCAGCCAATTATAGGTTGCAACGTTTGGTGGCAGGGTTATATGCCTTTACTTTTTGAACAATGCTCCATACGATGTGGTTCTGTTCATTTCTGTCTTGAAGTTTGTTTTAGTCTTGAAGTTTCCATATAGGCCTATGTTTGGACAATTCAGTTTGTTTCTGAAAGATTGTTTATGGTTCCTGAGTCTTTCTTTAAATGGGTTGCTTGTGAGACCGATATATTGTTTCGTGGGTGAAAATTCTGGGTGACAGTTGCCTTGTATACTATGTTTTTGGCGAGACATTACATTGACCATCAAGGGGACAGTAACTTTTATACATAATCAGGGGCGTAACCAGCTTTGACCGTCCGGGGGGGCAAGTCTCAAGAGGCTTCCCGATTTTTGTACTGCCCTGAAAAAATATTAACGAATGCGTAGCGTGCGCGCAAAAATATTTGGACAAATTTGTTTATTTTAACTAAAAATGCCTATATTTTGATGAAATAATGGTTTCTTTCTTTTTTCTTGTCTCCTTTCCCTTTTCTTTCTTTTTCTCTTTTCCTTCCCCTTTTCCCTCTTCTTTCCCCTTTTTCTTCTTCTTTCTTCCCTTTTTCTCTTCTTCCTCCCTTTCTTCCCTTCCCATTTTTTTGCTCTCCTTCCCGATTTTTTTGCGTCCGGGGGGGGGGGGGGTTGCCCCCCGGACCCCCCATTGGTTACGCCCCTGAACATAATTTTTCCCCATGTTGGGATAAAAATGGCAGAGAGTTCAGTATCTTCTCTTTCTCAATTTGCTTTCTCTGGTTTTTGTTTACATATTTCAGAACATTTGGATCCAGATTAAGGTTTGGAAATCACAAATTTAACAAGAAAAGAAGAATTTGTTTGATTTTCGTCTGATGAATATGCATTATGCAGCATGCAAACTCGCTGCAATTGTATTTATTTATAAATATTATTATCACTTGTTGTTCACATTGTTTGTAATGTGAGATGAAAACAAATAAACTTGAACTTGAATTATTTTTCCAAAAATGTCTGTTTCCCATCATTTTCTTCCCAAAGTTCGACTCATGGTAAAGACAAAAATTGTATACATCAAGACATGGGCGCCTCAGTAGGGGAAAAAAACATCACCCTGGTCCAATCTTTTCTGTCCCAATGGGCGCAGATAGTCGGGAACCACAAGGTAAAAATCACTCGCCGCACAAGGTTAAGAAAAAGCTTGGACCGATCACAAACATTTAAAGGAGCATAGTCCGATTGCTCCAACTTTTTTTTCAAACTTGTTGAGATTTTGGTACCAAACTATTGGTCATATTTTTCTCATAACTCATGTGAAATTTCACAACTCTGCTATGTACCGTTTTGGAGATATGTATGAAAATGTGTCTAATTATGGTAACCATAATTAATTTTACACGGTAAAGTATAGGAGGATCTGAAATGCAAAATTGCCTGTAAAATCCAAACGGTTTGACCGATTTAGCTGAAATTTGAAACTTAAACCTCTCGGGTGGTCATCCTTCATATGACATTGAAAATTAAATTTTGGAAACTCGGACCAAGCTCCTTTAGGAAAAACATTTAGTGGTTTTCCCTGACCCTCCCTACTTACCAGTCTTGGCAATGCCATACCCGTCACTGTATCCACAAGTTTGATCGTTGACCCATAATGAATGTAACCATCTCGAACTGTAAATTCTTCACTTTCTGACTCATCGTCATCAACTGAAAACAAATAAATCAATTAGTAATAATTAATCATGATGTGATGAGCAGCATCAATTTTGCCACTATATTAGTTTGTATCTTAGGCCCTGAAATCTTCGAGAAAAATCTTCAAACTTTATTGTCTCAAGGTTGTTTTGCATTCAAAATCAGTCGTGTAAGCCACTCTTAATGCGTGCATGAATAACGAGGAAACAAGCAATCAAATCAACAAATCGCGTGTGTGAGCTGGTTGTTCGGTTTGCAGAACAGCATGTCAACAAGCTACAGCCAGAAAAAACCCGCAAACGAATAATATTTGGAGCAGTCAAGTTATGCTCGCATTTGGTGCGGAAGGTCCAAAGGTCGAACCCCACTGGTGCCAAAAGTTGAGTGTGCTTCAAATTCCCTTGGACAAGGAAGGAACTAAAAATATATTGTAAATGTACGCTTAGCTCCGACATCTTATCAAAAATATGACACCGGTAACTGCTAATTAACCTAAGCACTTGAATGGCCCGTGTCCTGAAGGCATTTGTTTCCCCCCCCCCCCGAGTCAAAAAACAAACAAAACATGCGTGACACATTGGTGATTGAGCAACTTTCTTGTAGCGCATTGTTAAACACGGTGCATCATGCAATGGTTGCGCATGTAAACATTGCTATTTTGTCAACCTCTTCACCAAAGCCTTCACCTGACAAATGATTGTCGTGTAGTTAGATAGGGCGAGTGAGCTGGCAAGTCAAGTAATTCTACTGGTCAAAATGTTGACCAATTATGATCAGCTGTTGCTTGCGATAGTGGGCAGTCCGATCCATAGTGAAGCACTGTCACCGTGGGTACCAGCGTATTGTAAACGCTCCCCATTGTTGCGAGCGATCATGGAAGTAACCCATAACTTGTTATTAAAAATGAATTGTACACACTCCCCCACAAGTTGGTCTCCCTATTGTCGTGAGGTAAATTGTAGGTTAGACGAAGAAAAAAAATCCTGTTTTACGGGTCTGACCTAATTCCCCCCCCCTTTTAGTTTTGCCAAAATCTTGTAAAATCAGCTGTTTTTTGGCCACAATTGTTAATTTTTTTATTTTTCATATTTTCTCCCATTTTTTCGGATTTTTTGTTTAAAAAAAAGAAAGAAAATTTTTAGAAAAAAAATTCACCCTACTTGAAAGGTCCGCCAGCCCGTAAAACAGGAATTTTTCGTTGCCTTACCAACCACTTGTTATTACTTACGTAAATGTATTGTAAACGCTCCCCATTGCTGTGAGCTTGCATGGAAGTTGTTGTTCTCAACGTGGAGATATCTAGTACTGACTGTTTGTGAACGTAATCTGTTGAACAAAGCTACTGTTGAACCAGACTGGATACATACTGAAAAAACAAAAACAAAAACATAATTTTGTTGTGTAATCTTTAGGTCATGTGACGACTCCCAACTTCATTGCAGTATTAAGGGGGAAAGCATGTTACTCAATTTTACGTTTTTGTAAGTTTATTTTGTACCAGAACTTTTTAACAAAGTGCTAAAAGTTAATAAAAGTATACATTACCAGAAAGGAATTTATACAAGGAACATGATGGTGATATTGATTTTCACTTTTTTCCATTTTTGGTCTTTTTTGACCTTATTTGGCATGAAATTCAAAAAATTGGTCAAAATCCTCAAAAATAAAAATGACGCTGCAACATCTGAAATGGTGTTGTTAATTGAAATTCCAATTCAGAAGTTTAAAAAAAAAAAATTATTTTAGCTTGACTGGCAGCCCTAATGGCAAAAAAATGTGTTTTTTGTGATTTTTGGTCAAAAATCAACATCACCATCACGTTCCTTGTGAAAATTCCTTTCTGGAAATGTATACTTTTATTAACTTTAAGGACTTTGTTAAAAAGTTTTAGTACAAAATAAACTTGCAAAAACGTAAAAATGAGTAACGTGCTTCCCCCCCCCCCCTAAAGTCATGTCCCAGTAGCTGTCACTTTGTATACTTTGATCAACACCAAATAGACAGGCCTTTTCACATCGTGAACTGATACAGATAAGTGTGTGCTTAGATGAACACAGCACAACTGCAAGCGACGCAGCGCGCTTTGTTCGTGTGACTGATGCATCAGTACATATGGCACACGTGAAAGTGGGATTATATGTGATGACTCATCCCGAAAAAGGGGACTTTACGACAGAACACTTTTCGAGAAACTGATGAAAATAGGCAGCAAAAAATAAAGGAAATAATAAGAATTTCTAGCAGATTTTCTGTTGTAAAATATGATCGCCTTGATCAATTTCAACAAGTAAGGTGTCATTTTAAAGCTTAGAAAATGCTGACAGATGAAATGATGAAATCAAAATTGATATCATCTGCAAAGTCCCCCCTTTCGAGGTGAGCCATCACATATGTTTACTTGCGAATGAAGAAAAGCCTCACATTTCCTGCCTATTCAGTGATGATCAAAGTATAGTATTTAGATGAGTAAGACCTGACAAAACAATCACATATGTGACCCATCATAATGAAAGGAACCTTAAAGGGTCCCAAAATGAAAATTGATTTTTTGGTCTCATCTGAAAGATTATGTTTTAAGCTTTAAAATGACATCTTGCTTTTGGTTATTGGATGTTCGATTGCAAAGTTACATCAAAATTGGTAAAAGGCATCGGGCTGATTCAGAAAACTATAGTTCTGAGAAAATTGAATTAAAAGTTTCTGTTCTGGTAAAACTTTGAATGGAGAAAGGATTTTTATCTCGGTTTTTAAAATATTTGTCTGATGTTTTGGATGTTGGAACCTAATTAATATGACAAAATACATTTTAAAGGTAACGTTTCTGATGAAATTAGAAATTAGACCTTGGGCGTGATTTTTGACTATGCTCAGCTTCAATGGCCCGTATCTCATATTTACTTTAGGTACCTTTCGATATGATGGGTCACATATTTGCAATTTGAATTCAATTCAACAGAAAAAGTATCATTTTAACCAAAACAAGAAGGTAATTGATATATTGGCTGATCAAACTTCTTGAAAAATTTTCCAAGCACTACTATGTCAAGATTGTGCAGTTGGAAATGTTCATGTCATGTCTCATCATGTGAGTGCAAAAAATGTCATATCTGCAATGGCTGCCTTATGTTATATTTAACATCTTCTCACAAGAATGCCAAAAATCACTAAAAAAATTGTCTCCCATATGTAGTGGCTCTTCAAATGGTTCTTCGGGTGACACTGAAGAACAATTTCTAGCGCCAAAAACATGGCAGCCCAATAAATTGATAAATGAATCAAAATTATTTGCAACTACCTGCTGCAGCAATAAATGCAAGTAAGCTTTATCTGAATTCTGAACTTTGAAGGTCGAAGGCATGGATGCTTGCAGAAAATGCATAAATGTGACAAACTAACAGGATCTAGTATCTGCATTTTTGTGACTTGTGATACGCCTTTTTTGTTCACATCTTTTAATTGCACTCTTGATATGATGATATGATATCTTAAAATATAAACATGGGGAAAACACCTCGCGAAATGACATTATCTTTTACATCTGATGACGTCACTTCTGTCTAGGTCTAGAGACAAGATCTACATCACAACTCAGCTGAAGGATGATGGTTTGTTCGCAAATTAAAGGGGCATTGGACAAGTTCAGCATCATCCCCAAACTTTTCCTCATTCATTTTGAGATTTTTGCATCATTTGAAGTATTAGCGGTAATAATGACAGTATGCAAATTCAAACCCTTTATATCAAAATATTTAGATATTCTTTTATTTCTAATTATCGTTGTCGACAACGATAAATACTGCCCTCTATAGTTGAATTTTTCAAATTGGCCTTTTCAGGAGATCTAATGCAAACTTCAAACTTCTTTTGATTTATCTACAATCTATGATGTAAAAGGAATGTTTTGCACACAAATATTGGGCTCTTTTATGATATATAGCATCAATAAATACGATTAGAGAATAGCCTCATACCCAAGATAAACAATCAAAATAAAATTCAAATTTTTGACTTTTCTGTAGGTTTTGATCAAAATGTTCCTGATTTTTAGTGATTGACTGTTATTTTCTATCATATGAAGTGTAAGTCATCCACAAATAAAATTTTCGAAATTTTGTCCAATGCCCCTTTAAGTTGTTCCCAGTAAATAAATTATGTTGTCTAAATTTATTTCTAACTTAAGTTGTTCCCAGTAAATAAATTCTGTTGTCTAAATTTATTTCTAACTTAACATCTGAAAACTTTTGCTGTTCTCCAAGCAGCAAATCTAGGTACTTTAATTTGCACTGTCTTGAAATGGGTTAAGACCAAGGAATTTTAATAGGGGAATCGGCATACGCCGCCATCTTGTGTTGCTCATGGAGCAGAGTTATTGTACCTCCGGATATCCAGGCACATCGCGTAAATCTTCACTTGACGCATATACAGCGTGTGCATTTTGCTCAAACCGTGTCTGCGTTTCAAGTAGCGTGTATTGTGACTTGCTCTGATTAAAGTACAGCAATTTTCCCGCAACTACGTTGCGAAGACTCTCGAAGTGTCTCATGCTGAGCCGTAAAATGCTGGAGGTACAATAACTCACCCTCCTTGAGCGACAATCCAAGATGGTTGCCGTCCCATAGGATTTACATTGCAAAATGGCCGGCGAGTACAGGTTCCCCTTTTTAAATTCTTTGGTTAAGACTGATCAAGGAGAGGGCTAGACTCAGTCAATAACATGTTGAGCCTGTGATTAAGTGTCACCATAACATTCACTATCCCTACCACTTTACAACTATGAGAGAGAATACCTTCACCCTTACAATTAACCGATTAAATTTTGGTCACAGGGGAAAAATTTGAAAACCACTGACATAAAGACATATTTAAAAATAAAGCAAATCACCTTCATTATCTAGTTAATGCTAAATAACTGTCAAAGTTCAAATCAGCACATTTTTGTTTGTACTATAAAAAGTAAAACACTTTTAATTGCACTTAACATAAAAAAATAAATGTAATCCTATTTAAATTTTTAAACAAAGCCAACAATCAAAAAACAATTAACAACATCTTTTATGGCATGTTGGTCGTGAATTCTTACATTAAAAGTACACCAGCGGCGGCAACAAGAAATTGAGTTATGAGAACCAGAACGTCAAAGTGGTCTGCACTGTTAGTCAGCCAGGGTTGTACTTGACTTTGAAACAATACTAAACAAACACAGCATGTAAACAGCGGACCAACAGGATGGTTCAGTATACATTCTTGTGTACACTTCACTTCACATACCCAAAACAATCACAAGATTTTCCCACATCCTAATGACCTGGTATATAAGAGCACACCCAACACAGAAATTTAGATTATTCTTTTTTCCCAGACTTTATTACCGGTATTCATGTTTTTTTCTAATTAACGTGTGAAAATGATCTGACTAATTGTGTCAAATAGCAGTTAGTTGTCACTTTTTTGGTCAAATAAGATTAATTAACCAAAAACCAGATTTATTGCAGCCATTTTCTTCAACTTCATTTTCCATTGTTTTTTCATAAAAATTGCCCCACCCACAAGGTGGGGCAATCAACAATTAATTGTTTTGAAAGTTTACATTTTTGACAATTTCTCTCAATGTCAAATCCAACACTTTCCTTACAAAAATGTTGAAACATCTAATAGATGTTGTTGAAGTTTAAAATAAATTGACAGGACATAAGATGACAGGACAAATCATGAAAATTATGCCAACCAAAGCAAAAAGAAAGTTAGTTTGTGAACCACACGTCTCGCCTGATGGCGGTTCTTAGAGATTGTGGGTTCGAGCCCCGGTCGGCACAGTCTGTCGGACCATATCTCATTTTTTCCTTGGGCAAGAAACTTTACTCTTATTGTGGTTCGAAAATCACATTAAGCCAATGGTCCCCTGTGCGAATGATCTTTTATCAGCGTTTTTCTATTGGAGTCATTAACCGGGTAAATACCGGAAAAGGGATTAAAAAGGCCCAATAGAAAATCACCTTCTCTGGCATTTGCCCGAGAATGGCGGTGAAGATTTCACCGGCATTTAACCTACAAAAAGTAGGATTATAAGCGGTGAAATACCGGTGAGCCTGCAATGGAAAACTGCACCGTTCCGCCTCAGTGCGCAAGCCAGTTAAGATAGGGGATGACCAGCAGCAACGTGCAGTATATATATTATTTAAACCTATCCACTGGCATAAACTATAACATTAACAGGGACTAAAACTTAAGCCGCCTGTAGTTGATTAGAATCGTTAATTACTGAGGTCTATATATACAATAATTTAGAGGACAAGACATGTTGCGTGAGACATTATCATGATTATGATATATGTAAACCTACAGAATTTATAAAATAATTTAGATATAGATTTAATATACATGATATGCCTACAGATATTTACTAGATGCCTTTTAAATTTATTATATTCAAATTGTATAGTCAGTTATATAATTTTCCTGGTGCAAATGTCGGGTAATTCATCGTTATTGCATTGCAATAGAAAAACGTCTCTCACCGCTATTACCCGGAAGCCCTGTTAACCGGGATTATACCGTATGTTCAATAGAAAAAGGCTGTATGTGTATAATTATGTTGTTTTTAAGGACAGGAACTGAATATGGCTGGGGATCAACATCCTTCTGATACAAATTTAGCAAAATGCAAGTCATACAAACACAAATATTTTGTCAGAGCAAAAGTAAAATCCATAATCACAACAGTTTGGCTTGGCATACCCGGGGTCAAGGAGCAGGGACTGACCGGGGCCGTAACAGAAAAATGTCCCCCGCCTTGCTGGGCTGTAATGGGGCCATTACAAATTTCAATATTACGGCCCCGGTCAAGTCCCCGCTGTGCCCGGGTAGTGGGGGGC
>JXSR01S067224.1:161922-175705 GCA_000969725.1 Ophiothrix spiculata | reverse complement strand
TGTGTTATCAGGATTTTGTGTTATCCAACTGAATTCACATAGAAAGTAAATACTTGGGACCAAACAACCATTTTGTGTTATCAGGGTTTTTGTGTTAACCAATTTTATGTTTAAAATGAGGTTTCACTGTATATAAATCTAGAATGTACTACCAAACAGGGTGGTCATAATTTTCACTCAGTCCCTATGTTAAATTGCTTTACAAATTGCTTTGCTTTGAAAATAATGTAATTATAGAATTCGTAGAAAAACATGAAAAGCCTGATGAACTTTTGGAACATTATTTTCAATTCTAAAGAAATAACAAAAAATGCGCAAAACTAAGCACCTGCTGCAAATCCAAATCACATGGACCGACACCGATTTCAACTGCAAAGTGATGGATGTGTGAGGTACATAAGGCCAAAAAAAATAAATTGTTATGTTGCCTTCAGCGACCGACCCTATTCAAAAATTTAAAAAAAAATATTAGGGTCGGGAAAGCACCCAATTTTGCTAAGATTTGGTGTTTTTGAGAAAATATTTTGAAAATAGTGGAAAATGCACCTAAATTTGGTCCTTTGGGTGCTTTTAAAAAAAATATAATTTAAAAAAAAACTCAATTTTTCAGAAATCCCACGTGAGGGCAACACAACAATTATTTTTTTTTTGGCCTAATTTACAGGAGTATATGTTGCAGAATTTTTCTATAGCTGCCTAATTTGACATTAGCAAACAATTACATGGTACATGAGTTCATGTTATTTTCATTATAATTTATTCAACGCGCTGATGGAAACACTAATTGCTGTAGACATTCTATCCATTAGTTTTTGCTTGTTTGTTTTTTTTAAATACAAACACAACAAATAAAATATACATGTAGAGAAAACTTTGTGAACAAATTTGATGAGGAGTACTTGTTAACCATTATGCGAAAAATATTTTAGCCATTATACAGGGTGGACCAATAAAAGCGTTATTGAAGTTCAATGTCACATAACTTGAAATTGGAAAATAATTCGAGAATAATGTTTTTATATTCATAAACTATGGTATCTTGTCCGTGTATGGTGACAATTTCATGTCAAACAAAGCTTGCATTGCAAAGTTATTGACATTCACGCAAAAAACGCCGAATTCCACTTTTTCCACGGCCCGGAATACATTAATGTTCACTAGTATCATAATTAGGTCTACAATCGGCATGGTTTTTATTTCTTTATGACGTTAATGCTTATCATCATCGTATTAAAGGTGCATATCATTGACTGAGAGTACTATTGTAATGCATGCATCACAATAACATAAGTATGGTGTACTTCCATAATAATCTAAATATTTTATTGGCGCGAAGTTCAAATCGGCAAAGGCAGTGCATGTATTTGGTCGTTTTCATTTATAACGTTGGTTTGTAAGGAGGTAAGAGGAAGAAGTTCACAAGTCGCGAGAGAATATTTAGGGATAAAGAAAATAGCGGGATCTTGAACAGGGAGATCTGCAGCAAACATTGCTGCTGTAAATGCAGAACTCATCCTAAGATGAGTTCTCGACGCAAGTTCCTTCATCACATTCTTTAATCTAATGAGTAACGCAAAACTAATCAGCTAATTAGGACAGATATTATAACCAACGCTCGTGGACATGTGTGCACCCATGTAAACTTGCCCCGTGGACAAACCTGATTTTGACTCTTTTTGCGCAAATGTCCATAACTTCGCAATGCAAGTTTTGTTTGACATGACATTTTCACCATTCAAGTACAAGATACCATAATTTATAGATATATAAAAATTATTCTCGAATTATTTTCCAATTTTAAGTTACGTGACATTGAACTTCAATAACGCTTTTATTAGTCCACCATGTAGAGGTCCTTTCAGAAAAA
Source organism: Ophiothrix spiculata (assembly GCA_000969725.1). Taxonomy (NCBI): domain Eukaryota; kingdom Metazoa; phylum Echinodermata; class Ophiuroidea; order Amphilepidida; family Ophiotrichidae; genus Ophiothrix; species Ophiothrix spiculata. The sequence goes on along the minus strand of JXSR01S067224.1, from coordinate 173,838 downwards.
AGTTGGTCAGTCAGGAAAAGGCGATTTTTAATATCTATTATTTTTATTTTTCTCAGCCATAAAGCTGTAGAAATTATGTAAAACAGAGCCAAAATGTGGGTTGAATATGGATGATAAATGATGACCATCACTTAATCAATGTTTTAAAATGATGTAGAATGTGATCAATCCAAATAATTTTCAGATTCCATTTTTGAAGTTTCTCCTTCTAAGTATCTGTGAGCCATCACATATACAATGGTATACAAGTTATATGAAATCTATATTTGGAATCTAAGGCTGCAATCACATAGAAGTATACGCATTGGTATACGTTATTCTCTATACACAACAGAGGGGAGGCACTCATGTGTTTAGTGATGAGTATAATCCCTGTCAATTTCAAATATAAAGTGCCTCTACCGGGAGCGTATAGTGAATACCGTATACTTCTATGTGATTGCAGCCTTAGAAGGCTTTACAAGCCTTAAAATGATACCCAATATGATCCTATGGGTTGTTTCATTTTGGAGATACAAAGATTTTGTTGTTGCATTTTTTATGTGTTTCTTTATTTGCTAGAAATGGTCAGGTGGTCTATATTGAAAAATAACAAATATTGTAAAATTAATTTAATTGTTATAATTAAAAGCTAAAGTAAGAATCTGAATTCTGTACATCCGGTTCATATTTATAAAGGGAAAAATAAAATTTACAAAACTAATTGAATAACAAAACTTGGAACTTTTATACATTTGTAATACAGATCCGGTAAACCAGGAAACCTACTTTAGATGATTAATGACACTTCGGGCTAGTAAAACAATATTACCTAGGGCTAAATTCATTGTAACCTAGTTAATTTATAAACACATGACACCAAATTCAACAGTTTTATAGGATACCGTTATTATTGACAAGAAAACACATTATTTTTAAAATGTAACAGAGGGGAGCCACACCCTCAAAACCAGGGATAAAACAGGGAATCTGCTTAAATGTTCAAAGTGTTTTAAAACCGGCCATTTCATAAAGTTGAGCATTAAATAAGAACAAGTCACCATTTATTCCAATTATTTAAATTTATTTCCAATAATTTTCATAAGAACAAGTCACTTAGACAGGTCATTAATTTGAAAACTGCAGTACTATTTAGTTTGTCCAACTTAACGAATTAAGGAAAGTAATTAGCTACAATAAGCTTGAAAAAATACTCAGCATTTAAAAATATGTAGCAACAAGCTCGAAATAAAACAAAAATCAGTATTGCTTTTTATTCTTTTAAAAGATCTTAATCAATTTAAAAGAAATAAAAAAATAAAACATATGGCCTACCTTGCATAAAAGAGAAATTAAAATCCTCAAACGGAAATGCAGTATGAAAAGCCATGTCTCCGGCAGACACCGCACTATTGTAAACACTATAAGGCATCACAAGACCATTAAAATGTGTGCGTTTTGCAAATGGTATATCCACTGGTTACAACAAGATCACCAAGCAGCACTTAGCTCTGTCGCTTTTAAGTTATAAATGATTCAGTTTGCCCGCAGTAATTGCCCTTTAACCGTGCTAGTCACTCACTGTTTATTCTGTTCCACTTGTTACTCTCCCACACTCTATAATCCATGTTCATGGGCCATCACTTTTCCTCTATACAAATCAAATGCAAATAAGCTTATCAGCTAGAGTGGGCCAGTAAACATGGATGCAGTCAAGTGCACTAAGAGAAGGATCTGTTATCCATGTTCATGGGCCACCTCTTTTATTCTAAAGCAAATACAGTGAAGATAATGGTTATCAGTATTGAGCCACTGCATATGGATGCAACCAAGTGGATGATAATCATGGTCTTGATATTCAATTCATTTCATTTTCATGCCTTATTGGCAGATATTGATCATGAAATAATAGGCAACCACAGAGGGGCTGCCCTCTTCTTTTTTCTTGCTTAAAATGCAGACATAATACTTGTCAGATCAACCTGTTAAGTGTTATATTTTTTTACTGACTGCTGTGTTTCTTTGGACCTGCAAGTATAGATCTTAGACAATTTTGCAGCAAGCATATAAACAGCCCCCTCTCTGTAGAAAATCACCAACACAGGTCTATTCTGTACAGAAAATTTGAAAAAAAAGCCTAAAAGTAACTATATGCACAAAGTAGTTTATTTTATTTATTTATTTAGTCAGTTAGTTAGTCAGTCCAGAGACGTTTTTTAACGTCGTTGGTCAGTCAGTCAGTCAGTCAGTTTGTTAGTTAGTTAGTCAGTTGGTGGGTCGGTCAGCCAAGAATTATATTTCTTTTCCAAGCTGTTTGAGGAACTACACATAATAGAAGGAGGGGAAGGGTTGATGTAAAAAGGGAAGCCCTTCAAATTTTGGGACTTTGAAAAAAATCACAACAAATTTACTGTTGAAAATTGAGCCTGTGTAACTTTCTTTATGCTGACACTTATTTTTCTCGGGGGAAAAAGGGAAGGCCAAAAAGAGTTTGAGGTTTACAGGGTGTCCCAATAAATATTGTGCATGGGAATAGAGCTGAATATCTCGGAGATTTTTAAGACAAGCTTCTTAAAATTAATATCACTTTACGAATATGCCTTTGCTCATCATTGTTGAAAATTTCAAGAAAATCCATCAATGCAAACTAGAGATATCGTTGATTTTGTCAACATGTATCATTTTCCTTCTGCACAAGGATATATGCAGGGGGGGGGGGGTAGGACATGACGTCAGCAGATTTTGAAACTCCCATTCAAAAAACTTGAATTTTAACTAACGCTCAAAAATTTCATTTTATGCCCTTACTTAGTGTATAAACATGTGCAGATTTCAAAACCGTTGGGGTTGCGACTTCAACCTCAGAAAACTAAAAAGATATTGTGATTATTATAAAGAACTACTTTTCTTTTCATTTACGCATTGAAATATACGGGCGATACCACGGATGACTACGCATCAAATCTGAGTAAACAGCCCGGTAAACAGGCAATTAAAGAGATCGTCCTACCACCACTGGATATATGGTTAAGCATTAAACAAAAAATGTTAAAAGGATCTACACATTGGCGCTTAATTAATTGACAATGAAGTACGAGGCTTTAACGACAAAGTTATACGAGCCTTGTGACGACGAAGAAGAATGTTGTGACGTTAGAGACATGGAAAACAGGGAAGAAGGTGTATCAACCTGCAAAGGGAGGCAGGTTGAAGGACATAAAGGTTGCTAAGGGACGCACCATTTGACTTTCAAGGGGGGCTGGCAAAATGGGTCGAGGCAATTTTTTTTTTTTTAGTTGGCCTCGGGTCAAGTTTTTTTTTGTTTTTTTTACTTCGCAAGCCAAGTGTTTTTTTTGGTTATCATACATTATGGAGACATATCTGGTGCACAACTTGTAGGGGGTATAGGGGCTAAGCTCCTGAAAAAACAAGCAAATTGAAGTAATTACAGACATTTTTGAACCTTAATTAAGGGGTCCAGGGGCGAAGCACAGGAAAATTTGGCTATTTTTGACGTATTTCAATGCATTCTGAGCAATACTTCCAGGCTAAGTTTTTTTTCTTATTTTTCATTTAGTGAGTCAAGTTTTTGTTTGTTTGTTTTTGCTCACATGTGAGGCAAGTTTTTGGGGTTTTTTTGCTCACATGGAGAGACAACTTTTTTTTAAAGAAAAACTTCCATTCCCCCCCCCCCCCCCCCCCCGAGAGTCTAATGGTGCGCCCATAATGTCCAGAAAGGATTTACATTAGACACGTGAAGAACTACACACTTTTATAACAGGCTACAGCTGTCAAAAGAGATTGAAAACAAAATTAGCTATACCAAGCGCAAAATATCATCAATTTATACCATTTATAAACACATGTATAAAAGCATTTTATAATTTTTGAAGCAATGTGGGTAACCAAATACATCTTGTTAGAAGGCTTCTGATGAGTTTGTGCAATTTTTACGCAGGTTTCTTTCTTTATTATTTTATTCCTATAATGACACTAGAGTCGTTACGTGTGATGTGAAATAAGAGAAGTTTCTGGGTTTTTTTTGGGGTTTTTGGTGAATTTTTATGACAGAAATGCCATTTATTTCGTTAGAATGATTATATTTAAAGCATCATAAAAGTAGAAAACAAACACAGATGTCATTGCTTGTAAATTATGTATAAAGCCTTTAGAAGTTCTTAAATATAGGATTTCCGATTGTGCAGAAGGAAAATGATACTAGCTAACAAAATCAATCACATCTGTAGTATGCATCGATGGATTTTCTTGAAATTTTCAACAATGATAGACAAAGGCATACTGTTAAAGTGATATAAGTTTTAAGAAGCTAGTCTGAAAAACCTTTGAGATATTCAACTCTATTCCCATGCACAATGTTTATTGGGACACCCAGTATAAGTATTTTATCAAGTACAGTATTTACGAAATGTCCTCAAATGTTAGTTCAGCTCTAGATTTCTGGTATAATAGGTACCCTGCAGTAAGTGGCCAGATGGCAGATGTTGGATGGGATGGTCAGATCTAGAGCATAAAGACAGAAAATAACCAATCTCATCATGGCAAGTAAACAATTAAATTCTACTAGCTTCATTTTTATTTTTCTGTTTTATTGTGATTATAAATAAAACAGATGATAAAAAGTATAATAGATCATATTCATTGTACAGTATGGTGACCTTGACTGGATGTAATCTGATGGACAATATTATTTAACCGAGTGCTCATCTCAACATTTTTATGTACTCAACTTGATTTAAGGGGGGTCATTGGTCAAGAAAGGAAAAAAATAATTATTTTTGCCAACAGCACACCAATTGACCCCCCTTAACTTAAGTTTCCGTTGGGCAAGTGACAAAAATTTTGTGGTTCAGCTCATAGTCCAATTTGTATGTTTTAATATGCCTTTTACCCCATTACTTCAGGATTGTTTTTTAGATATCCTGTTCACAAGGATGACATATCGTTAAATTTCACTCTGGAGATATCGGCAATTTAGTCTAGAAACACTGTATTTTAAGATTTTGTGTATTTTAGAAATGTTGTTTCAAGGTTATATAATTTTATAAATTAGCACTTGAATTGTTACAAACAAATAATAGTGCAAACAAGAGATCAATATCTTATTTAGTTTTGGAGATCTATATTAATTTGTAAAGCAGAAAATATTAAATATTGCAGCTTGAGAAAACAATAAAATACATAAGAAATAGACTCACAAATTTTGAATCGTGAAGGTACATTTTTGACTACAACTTTTGAACCGAAGCTCTGATTGTTGTCAAATAAAAAGCAATAGAAAGGGAATTGTTTTCTTCACTTCAATTTGCAGCTTTTATTTTTAGGCTGTTTTTAAACCAACTCCCATTTTTTATTTTAAAAATCGGTTCGACATCGATAAAATATAATTTTTGCAAATTTTTGCTGGAAAATTTTGGGCAGATCTATTATAACCCAGATATCTTAACTTAAAACAAAAGAACTAAACAATAATAAATCGGGCAACCTGTTACCACAAACTCTCTGGCACCAATGCCTATACTTGCCTGCCCACAATACTCTACTAAAATACAGGGGATTTATAGTGCGCAATGTCGGGGGGATACAAATAACTAAACTCAAACTGCCTTGGTAGTTTCGCAACTTGTGTTCAAAATCATTATTACCAAGGATAAAACTGGCAATGTTATCGTAATGTATGAATGATCAAACACAAATGATCATATACCTCGCTGAATCATACAAAACAGTAGATCACAAAATAAACTAAGTGAAATTACATCATAAACAGATGATAAACCGTATCCACTCGTCTAATTCAACTATTTTCCATCTGACAAACCCTTTTACCATCACTTGCACTTAAGTTTGACAAATCATCATATATTCTACAATCATACAAATTTTACCAAATTTTGGCACACTGGTATGGTAACTCCTAGCCGCAGTTAGTGGCCCTCCCAAGGACAGACGAGCGTGTAGCGCGAGATCGAGCGCGAAGCGAGAGTCCGAGCGTGAAGCCACTATATGCCCGAAGGTAGTGCTAGGTAACTCCATGGTGAAAGCGATACTCATTCAGAAAATCTCTAGTGAAATTGGACGAGTGGATGTGCTATATGTTCACAGAATTACTGATAAGGCAGCGCCTGCCTGGTACCTTGATAGTGCTACATTAAAGAGACTAGCCTAGATTCCACTTAGAATTGAGGACCCCTAAGAACCAGAAGGGGGTTAAGTCACATTGAGTACAAACTGAGGAAATGGTACAAACATCATATCATTTGTGTTGTCTTGAATGATATTGCTGTATCTCGCAGTGACTCTTACACATGATCTGATCATCAAATTACTACAAAACTTGTACAGAATGTAGAAATGAGAATTCTGTAGCAGGAAATTGACACAACTCAATTTTCAAGATTTTGTGACTTAACCCCCTTTTAGTTCTAGGGTCCTCAATTGAAAACTTATGGAAATGCTCTAAATAAAGTTTAAAAGTGTGGTAAAGGTACAAAAATTTACACAGAAATGGCTCAAATTGAGAGAAAATTAATTTGCAATATACATGTATCTTTTTTTGATGGTGGTGTGACTATCTACGGGTGTTTTCTAATACTAAATTTGTGCCTCAGATGGATTTAACAGATAAAAGATTAAACAAAGCTCCTAGAGATAATTTAATACATAATAAATTAAGAGAAACAATTTTCAATTTGTTTGCCCATCACAGGTGTAGAAACAAGATCTTTTTAAGTTTTCACACCATTTTTTGCGCCGGCTTAAAACATTTAAGTGGGTAAAGAATTGCAATTTTCTCCAATATTCCTCAAAATCATGGACAACTTTTTGTAGGTTATATTACTACAGGGTGTCCAAAAATTAACTACACTTTTTTTAAATGCTTATAACTTTAAAACCAAGATTCGCATGGCAACTATAGACATATGTATTGATAGAGGAGACTTGTAGAATTATTTTGGTACTAAACATGAAGCAATTACCATTTTTGAAAATCATGTTCAACGTAAATTACGTCAAACGTATAGAGCGCACTTTCATACTGAGAAGAAAAATAAATGTTCGACTCACATGTTAGGGAGGGATCAATGGTTGAAGACAGGAGAACCATTCATGAATATCTTAAGTACCTTTTCAGCGAAACAACTTTTACGATGTTAATACGAAGATGATTCAATTGTGTTTTTGTCTTAATAATTACATACTGCTCATTAAAATGTTTTTCATTTGTCCATGCGCAACTCTAGCATAATGCTTATCTTTAAATGGCGCACAACAGCATTAGCCCTAAACAGACATTCTAAGTTACAATTGCAGGGACATAATAAATTACCTCATTCTTATTAAAATTAAGCTGCCTAGTATTTCAGAATATGGCCTCCTTGCAGATTTCGACATTCTTTGACTCTAACGACAAAGTTCTGGACGTTTGTGTATATGTTCTTCCTGTTTTCACTGGCAATGTTCTATTTCAGATCAGGAATAGTCTAAGGTGTTGAGATGTACTGTTCTTCAAATAACCCAAAAAAGTAATCGGACGGACTTCAATCATGAGAGTGAAAGGGCCAGGGTTTCCTTGTCTTGAGCGATATGATTCTTCATAAAAAAGTTAATTTATAAAACCATTCTAAACGGTTTAGCTGTATGAGGCGTCATGTCATCATGGTGAAGTGGCAGAAGAGTGTCAACACTGTATGGTACAGTGGCTCAACCGCTTTTGAACTTTCAAACCTTCTTCCTTTCCTAGAAGATTACTAATTGCATTATGTTTGGTACCAAAATAATTCTACAAGTCTCCTCTATCAATACATATGTCTATAGTTACCATTATCCTGGTTTTAAAGTTAAAAGCATTTAAGGTAGCTTGAACGGCTATTTACACATGTCAGAAAATTAGCTATAAAGTAAATAGTTTTGGGGAATGTGAACTAAAACCTAATTCCATTTAAAGAAAACCCTTCAATGGTAACATTTAATAGGTTTTATGATATTCGGCCAATTTCTTATGTTTTTCTTTATTTTTTGAAAATTCCCTAAAAATCAAGAGTTTTTGAATTTTCATGTCAAGAGGGAATGTGCTATGACATTCAAATTTTAGGGGCTGGTGAAGGATCACAAAAGCTAAATTCTCTCGTGGGCTTTTTGCCATAAAGTGTTTTATTATCAAGAAAATTGATTTTTTAGCTCCTAAATTTAGGCATATTTTCAAACACCAATAAAATTTTCTAGAAACACTTTAATTTTAAAAGCCAACGAGAGATTGTTGCAAATTTGATAAGCTTTCATTTGACACCTTGTTTGTTAAAATTGAAGCATGGGAAGTATGAATGAAAATTCTGAGAAATCTGGCTATTCAGTGTTTCTAGAAATTAACGCAATGAAATTCCGGAAGTAGAAACAGTAGAAGTCTCCCGTACATAAACGATGAAAGAAATTTCTTTAAATCAAAATTTATGACAATCTGTGATCAGTTTGCAATACAAGGAAAAGAAAATTAGTTTCATTTATGAACCACTGCAAGAGAAAAAAAATCTTTTGTAAATAGTATTTTTTTCAGAAATTTGACAAATTTTGTGAAATTTTCATGGTGGCCAAATATGCCATGTACAAAGTCTATGGGAAATTGGAAAATAAAAAATAGCATAACTCGAAAACGCTTTGACGGAAAAAATCTAAATTTGGAATACAAGTTTTTTTCATCATTCTCCACATTCTGTGAAATTTTGAACAAATTCTGTGCAGGACACCGTAGCCGTTAGAGCTACCTTAAAAAAGTGTAGTTAATTTTTGGACACCCTGTATAAACATGTTCTATGGATTTGTGTAAAAACATATATAGGTTAAAAATTAGTGGGAAGAATCTAGGCCAGTCCCTTTAATACTGGTACTACCTAGGAGATTCTAAATTTTAGATTCGTAATACCTTTCAGATAATTTAAGAGAGAACTAGAGCCTATTTTCATGCGTTTTTGTTAAACAGTTTGCTAAGACAATTTGCAATATAACTTGGTCTATGGTACAACTAGATAAAGAACGATCAGTGTATAATGGCACAGTTCAGAGACTTATTGCAAAATGTTTCATGAAATTAAGCAATAAAACTTTCTTACAATTAACAATTTATAAACATTCTGCATGAATGCAGTCCAACAAAAGTATAACCAAAGTATTCTTTGGTGCAACCCTGGACTTTAACCTTGTGGGTATATAGCTGTGTTCACAAATGGAACTTTACTGGAGTTAGATTTTTTGATTACCCGTGATAAAATACCAGACATATTTCTCTAACTCGACTAGTTGTCCATACCTGATGATATACCTTGACATTTATCACGACCAGCAAATGTTTGCAGTCGAGTTAACTTTTCGCGGTCGAGACAACTTCCACATTTATCATGACCAGCAAGTGTTTGCAGTCGAGTTAATTTTTCTCGGTCAAGACAACTTCCAAAGTGAACAGAGTTTTCTAAAAATAAATCTGACGTAAGGAAAGATTGTTTCAATATCTACAAATGTATTTTCTAGTTTCTTTATGCTTAAAGAGGGATAAAAATATATAAAATCATCTTGTTTAGGCTTTCGCCAAGGAAACCCAACTTGGTACTTGGTACCAAGTAACTGTTATGTTGAGAAAGCACAGTATAGGCATTATAGACATTATAGTACTGGTCTGAAGCAAATTTTAAATGCGAGCTCTGCTTCTTTATAATTTCTGCTTTGGGCAAGAATTTCTGGTAGCCGGTCTTTAGTTTCCTTTTTCATTATTTATGCGAACACAAAGATCAAAATACAAAAAAGGTAAAACAAATATCATAAAAAAATAATTCTATAAAAACATATAAAAATATCTTGAACCCCAGTTGAATAGAGCTTCCTTTAGCTTACCAATATCATTCATAAAATGTTTGACCTTGATTTAACTCGACTGCTAACTAGGGTACGCATCCATACACGTTGCTCACTTAACTTATAAAATCTTATAAAATCGTTGTTAACGATTTACCTCTGCTTTTTGCTAGGGTAACAGTCAAGATAAAGGTTGCGATAACTTTAACTCTTTTATTGTTCAGACGTGTAAAATACCTCTACCTTTAACTCTACTGGCGCAAACTCAACCTCTTATCTCGACTAGGGTCGAGATAAATATCAAAGTCTGAACATGGCTTATGAAGAATAGATTGTGTCATTGTTATCATAACTAAATTTGACTGAGAGAATTCAATGATATCTAAAAGGCAATTTCAATCTCAATAAATTTGAAAACTTCAAAAAAGCATGTTAAAGAATTGGCAATTATAACACAACACATATGAAATCTTCTCTGAATTAAGCAACTTTGAAAATCAAGAACATGGATTAAGATATCTACACAAACAAAAAATTAGTGAAATATATTATATAAGCCAGTTATGTGTCGTTGTCCAAAAAGATTTCAATTACAACTTACAAGGAGTCACGTAAAACATAAAACTATTATTTATTTAAGGATATTTATATTGTTGACAGAACTTTTTCTAGGTGTCTAAAGAAAACATCAGTGACAGAGACCATTTCAAGCCTCATTACACACGGTGTTGGTTTTCCAGGGAGTAGAGGAAGCACAAAGTGCATGAAGAACAACCTTGAACCTCCATATGTCAAGACTGGGTTAGCACTACAATTGGGCTCAACTGATTTGGTTTACTGACAAGAAAGGCCCATCTCACCTCCAGGTTCGGCTGTCAGTGGCTTTATAGATCACTGTTCTATGTAGAGTCAGTGGATTTATTAAGTTGGTGAACTATATAGGTGAGGGTTGCAAGTGCGACTAGACTGGGTATAATTGAGGGCCGATATTAAGTGCAAGAATGGGCTATAGTATCTGTATGTTTGACCAAAACAAGAAACATCTTTAAAAAGAGATGAAAATGATCCTAGACATACAGGTGAAAGCGTCATCCTGGGGTCATTGTAGATGATGTATGTCAGGTGTGTCCAAAGATTTTAAAAAATACCCTAAATAAAGATTTCTCCCTAGCACAAAACATATAGCTGTGTATTGCCTAGTGACTTTTTTGTACACTTGTGTGTCCTGCTCAGAATAAGAGCATTGTCCTACACCTATCCAAAACCAACAAAGTCCACCATCATTGAACAAAGCCCTTGCTTTGCTCCCTACTCTGGGTTAGGTGAGGTGATAGAGTTTTACGACACATCAACACTTCTGTGTTATTTAGTGTCATTAAGTTTTTTTTCATATAATTTCAATATAGGTACATTCAATATTAACTTCGCCACTAATTAGTCCTACAATGTTAGTTCCTTTATCTTGAGTTCTTTCAACAGTATATTTTCAATAATTGTTCTTTCCATAATAGTCTCTTCAGATATGCGTACCGCCGCGGCAAAAGGGTCCAGTTGTCGACCCCTACATGTTGCTCATTGTAGCATATCTGATGTATACAAATACCATACATTAGATATGCTACAAGGAGCAACATGTACGAGCCGACAACTGGACCCTTTTGCCGCGGCGGTACACATATGTGCATGGTCTATACAGTTGATAAGAATGTGTTTAACAAATAACAGTTTCGTCAATATTAGTCATTCCGACAATAAATAGTGTTTCCAATATCTGGACTTTCAATATTAGCTTCGTCACTAATAATCCTTCCAATGTCTGTTCCTTGATCTTGATTTCTTTCAACAATAGATTTTCAACGTTTGTTTTTTTAATTAAAGTCTCTTCAATATTACTCATTCCAACATTAATGTCTTCACCTTGAGTTCTTTCAACATTGTTTTCTTCAACACTGGTTGTTCCAACACTTTCTTGAGTTCTTCAAAAAGTATACATTTTTAGAAGCGAATTTTTACTCTGAACATGATGATAATATCAGTTTTTTACCAAAAATGTCAATTTCGGCAAAAAATGCCAAA
>JXSR01S067224.1:135367-151758 GCA_000969725.1 Ophiothrix spiculata | reverse complement strand
AAGGACCCATTGAAATACCAGACAGCCTGATTTTGCTACCCAAGTTTGCGGCACATCCCCGTAATCACTTTTGTACTAAGTACCCCCCCCCCCCCAGGGACAAAAACGAGGACAAAACGATGAAGAATGATGCACACGTTGTACCCGATTAAGTGTTACAAGGACGATTTCTTTTGGTATGTAAGGATTTATCAATGTTTGAGCAGGATTATTTTTTGTGTGTCCTTGTTAATTTAAGGCCACTGATCATGTGATATTCATTTATAATTTTTATTCATACAAATTGCATATTCTTTATGATATTCAGATCAATTTCATTTGAATCTGAAAAATCATGATGAAATGTCCCGTCCTTTCTTTCTACTCTGTGGCCATCGCATTGTGGATAGAGAGGATAGTGTGCATTCATTATTTTTGATTTTTTTGTGTGTAATTAATTCATTTAAGATACTTGGGAGTCGAGTCTTTTCATCAGACAAGTGCATGAAATAATCCAAGGGAAGTTCCCCTTCCGTCCCTTGACACGGCGTGACACAAATGAATACCGGACACATAGCAATGCCTTCAGGTATCGCATAATCTGTACCCAGACAATAGGCAGGCGTGAATGTGCCACATTCCTAATTCACTCGCTTCTATAGAGTCTTTTCACGATGCATCGACATGAGTCTAACATGAGAATTCCCTTTTAACCTACCCTTAGTATTTCCCTTTTCAAGCCAAGTCATTCTGCCCTGATTGCGATTTTGATATCAGCATTATGTAAAGCAGAGTCCCTTAAGTAAGGCCAAAAAAAATTGTTTGATTGGCGTAACATTGAAAAAAAATAGGGTAGGTAGGTCGGATTTTTTTTTTTTTTAATAATTTTTTTTTATTTTCTTAGTCTATGTTTCACATACAAGAACACAATATATATGGCACATACAAAAACATCTGCACTTTTTCTGTAACACATCTTTTATTTGTCATTTTGAATGTCCTGAAAGCCATATCTTGGGCTCCCATGAATCGATTCCCATTAAATTTGGGATTTGGAGGTTTTTTACCATGCTCAAAAAAATAAAAAATATCTAAGGTCGGTGGTAAAATTAGGGTAGGTCGGGTTACGCCAATCAAACAATTTTTTTTTTAGGCCTAATTTCAATCCACATCAAATAAATGCAATATCATTAGAAGTGAACTAGAAAGAAGCATTGGACTAAGGCAAATAAACATGAATAGAAAATGCCTTAAGAATTTATGAACATTTGAAAGTAAGAATCTACATGTAGGATGTTGGAAAGTAGAGTGTGGTTTTAATAACTATGGATTGAATTGAGAGTGGTTTTGCTCCATAATTATGAACAACGCCAATGGGTGTGAAAATCATCCCAATTTATTCAAGATGACCAAAGGTCAGATGGAACAGCAACAATGCCCCGGGGGGGGGGGGGGGCACTCGAAAAAAAATTGGTAGGTATGTGAGATCCGCGATATCCAACATAGGGTCTTACGGAACAGATTTTTGGTCAAAATAGGGTCTATGGAACTGATTTTTTCCCGAATTGAGGTCTCAAGAACTGCCTTCTTCCCATACAAATACGTCTATTTGAGCTGAAAATCGCTCAAAATTAGCTTGAAAACATAGTAAAACACATTTTTGAGTTATTTTTTTTTTTGAAAATGGGGTCTTCAGAACTGAAGTTATCTTGAAAAGAGCATCTTGGGGAGCGGAATAGGAGGCTTGAAAAGGGGGTCTTGAGGGCAGCACATACCCGTACCTTCCATCAATGTAAGTAGCCCCCCGGGCAACAATGTTGTTGAGAATGGAGAAAATGTATGTAATTGTTTTGTTTCAGGGGTGGGGCTGCAAAATACATGAAGTATGGCTTCATTTTTGAAATTTTCAGAAGAGCTTTAAACTGCAGTCAGAAAAGCACCTCTGGAATAAATAAGAGGAGCTGTTTAGCAATTAAGAAGAGGGGTGGCAAATTATGAAGAGTGGTTTCAACATACCATAATTCAAACCCTCTGATAGCGTAGTCAGAGTACCTTAAGGCTACAGTCCCTAAAAACGTCTCGCTCGGCTGAATGTTATGTTTACTGCAAGTTTTTACCTACTTACACCTAATAGAATGTCACAATTTTTGGCGTACATATTGAATAGAGTCTATAGTTTATACATGGAACTTTATTAGTGATTTCACGTCCATTAGCAAGGTCAAAATGACGCCTAAAGACTACTTCGAAAACGTTGACCCTTTTTCGCCGAAACCTCATAATTTCATGATGTTCGAACAATTCGACTGGTTTAAAATTTTGACAGATTGTAGGCTTGATACTTCTTATTGAATTACAAACAATATTTTATAAATATGCTGAGTTGATTTTGAATGATAATGTAACAAACCCGTGTTGTTTTGCCCGAAAATCCGGACGTGAATTACGACTCTGAGTTTGCCCTGTTTGAGCTGTGAATTGCCTGTTTTAAGTATCAACATTATCTACATTTGTCTGATATACGCATTCGCATAATTTATTTACAAATCGAGCATTTCAATGAGACAAAAATTGCAATTTTTATGTAAACAAAAGAAAATACGGCATTCTAATGTTTATGTTTTAGATTTTAGTTCACGATCTCAACACTGCCTTGATAGCTCAGCGGTACATCTCTCGCTTCGTAATGCATGACTAACCCCTGCCATAATCCATGGTTCGAGTCCCCACAAAGGCAGTGGAAACTATTTATCTTTTCATGATTGAAAAATAGCTAGGATTCACATTTTCCTGAGCAGATGGATTCCTCGTACCCTTAATTATTATGTTACATGTTCATTATTTACATACTTCTTGAAAAGGACACTCAATAAATGTTTTATATATTATTATAACATAATATTTATGGACATATTTCTGAGTTGTTTACATCTAGTTCATTAATTCATAAACGTTGTTGTATTGAAAAAAAAAGACAGGTGTAGTGCAAAATATGAACAAAACTGGAAAAATATTATTGTTTTATGGATAGTGTTTACAACTTAAACTTTGTTAAATGCCTAGAGCAAATAAATTGGAACATTTTGTAAGTCTTGTGAAGGAATTTTTGAAATAAAATCTAGATTCAATGAATGATGGACATACTAAAACCAGTAAAGGACACAATGGCTATTTTTTTTAGCATCAAGTATCCATTTTCGGGTCTCTGGGCTCGAGTACCCGGGTCTCGTGCCCAGCCTTACTAGCAAGTGTCTTCTTCAGAGCCAGCTCTGAAGATGACACTCGCCAAAGTATCGAAAGCTCCGCTCTCCAATTTCAGTTCAGCAGAACTCACAATTCGGATGTATATCTGAATTTAGATACCCTGTATCAAAATTGTGATACCCGTATCTGAATTTGGACTAAAAACAGCTGAAACGGGATATCAGCTGAAATGAAAATTCAGCTTCACCGCGCACCATGGCGGTATGTTCAAAAGTCAATAACATTATCATCATTTGTCATCTAAAATCTAAAGTTGTGGCCTTTATTTTGCTTTCTGTGATCAGGACATGTTTCGAAGCTGTTCCGCAGGAATTGCATAGATGAAAATGACATTTTCACAGATAAAATTATTGTATGCAAGAAAGATTTTCTACATATACTTGCCACCTTGCGCTATCAATTTGTTACCTGCGCAACGACAGGCGTATCAGAATTAGGATACCCTCCATATCCTAATTCTGATACGGGTAATTCTGATACGGGTATCAGAATTTTGTTACGTGGGTATCCAAATTCTGATACTATCCGAAAATTTTGAGTTCCACCAAACTGATATGGATGCCTCTAGGGAAAGAATAAATTCTGCTTATGTTAGAGAGCTTGTTTACAAAAATTGGCTGCAGGGCGTGGAAATTATCAATTAATGTAAAAATCCAGGAAACCTAATGAACAATTTAATGATTAATTATAAATAATTCCCATTCTAGTAAAAATCCAGGAGATCTAATGAACAATTAAATGATTTTATTCCCAATCTAGTAACTCATTAAAACACAGAGAACCTGTCAATAAAAGGCCAAAAAAAATTAATTGACGTGTTGCCCTCAAGTGGGATTTCTGAAAAATTGAGTCAGTCGGTCGGATAATAATTATTTCATTTTAAATATTTTTTTTAAAAAGCATCTTAACCCTAAAGCTCCCAAAGGTTACAAAAAGCTACAAGAGCAAATCACCAAAATCGCCTAAGTCCGAATACGTCATAGACCGGGGTCCCCCTCGGGTGGCTTGGTATAGGTGGACACGGGATTGGGATGCGAGAGGTCCCTGGTTCGAGCCCGGGTGGAAACCACCAATTTTTGACACCCTTATTTCCGAGGAGATAGGCTGAGAATGAAAAATGGTAGGTAGGAGGTTAGGGTTAGGTACCAAATTTGGGTGCATTTTCCACTATTTTCAAAATATTTTCTCAAAAACACCCAATCTGAACAAAATTGGGTGCTTTCTAAGTTTGTAAACGAAACACGGATGAACCGTTACACGAACGCAAGACTCATTTTACGTAAGAAATATGCGGTAGACGAAAACACGAAAAAAAAAAATTAAATGCTGTTTTTCTAAAACCAAATTATACTACAACCAGTACTTTTACTAACTCACTGAACATGTAAAATTCATTATTTGTTGACCTCTTCCGAAGCCCACAATAAAAACTTAATACTATTTATCTTAAAAACATTCAATAACTTTGTGAAATCAATCACCAATATCGTACAAATCTTTGAAGTTTTGCCTGGGTTTCGCCGCAACCTTTCAAAGTCTGGCCACCGTTGCAGATTCGTTATAGCGCCATCATACATCGAAACTGCACAGTCCAGAGTCAAAGGTCAGACAAATGGACGACAAACAGGAAGTAGATCGCCAAGCAGATAAGGCCGAAAAATAAACAAAATAAACACCTCAAAATGACAACAATCTGGACATATTTCTCTGTACAAAATCAGGCAATACAATCAGGAGAAAAAAAATATTACTATTTCGATCGTCGATCGGGACTTATGGGGGATACATGATAAGTGCAAGCGGGAAATTTTGGTGTTGTTTTCCGAAGTTCGATTGTGGACCGGTCGACCGGTGCACTTTCGTGTAAAGCCGACCGTGTAACGTAAGAGAAAAAACACGGTATAATACAAGCTTAGTGCTTTCCCGACCCTAATATATATTTTTTAATTTTTGAATAGGGTCGGTCGCTGAGGGCAACATAACAATTTATTTTTTTTGGCCTAACACATATCATGAGCAGAGTCCTGGGGGAGGAGGGAGGGGGTACCTGGGTATTCTGACCGGGTAGCCAAAAAAACATCCCAATCAAAAAAAAATAAAAGTATATAAGTTAGCGTGCAAAGTGAATCTGATAAGAAATGCAGCGAGCAGCCAGGATCAGACATGAGGGGAACTGGGTATTCTGACCAGGTAACCAAAAAACAAACAGTCATAAAAAAACACACATCCCAATCAAAAAAAATGAAAGTAGATAAGTTAGCGTGCAAACTGAATCCGAGAAGAAATGCAGCGAGCAGCCGGGATCAGACATGGCCTCTGGTCATCCTTAATCTATGTTTGAGATCTCTAACCTCTGATCTATCAACATATTTCTTATGCATTTTTTCACCTTCCAGGGTAGCCTAAACATCCAGGCTAGTACCCCTCAGAAGTCTGGGTTGAACTCCTTCATGTAAAGTACATTAACTTTCTGCGCTGACAAAACACCTGATAGCAGCTAGCCCGGGGGGGGTCTATCATCATTGACATAAGGGTATCAGGCGTGACCAAGAATTCACGTAAAAAGGGTGTTTTTTCAGGATCAGGCACGTTACGGAATAGGGTCTAAAATCTCTTGAAACCAACAAAAAGGGTATATTTTAGGGTTAAGGTTAAAAATCATATATTTTTGGGTTAGGGTCAAAAATCATATATTTTTGATTACTTGCTTAGGGTAGTACATTTTCAACAATCATACTTGCTTAGGGTGTAATTTTTCCTAATTGTTTAGGGTGCTGTTTTAAAGTCCTTGGTCACGCCTGATACCCCTCTTTCAATGATGACAGACCGGATCCCCCCCCCCCACACCCCTGGCAGCTAGTCCAGAGAGCATGATATTGTTGTTGTTAATGTTATTGGAGGAAACAAACTTACATGTTTGTAACTCATATCAGATCTATCTCCTTTTTACCTCCAAAGCCAATTAAAGTCCTGTTTTTTGGTAGGGTTTGAACTGAGGTCTACCTGGGGTCTCAAAATGTGACTCAATTACCCGAGCTATGGGGTTCTCTCCAAACATCTTATTATATCTCTGTTCTATAACTTTTATCTTTTGTTATTAAAAAAGTGCAAACAAGTAACAAAAAATTCTAAAAATCACATTTGTGATCAAATTGGCCTATTTGGACTAATATCTTTAAAGATAATGTATTTTAAATCAAAAAGCGTGAATACAATTGCAAGAACTTCCTCAAAATATTTTTGAAACTGAAGATTTTTGTTCCAAATTTGAAATAATTTTGGGGATTCGAACCCAGACCTCTCCCATCCCAATCAACAGGCCTGGGAAAAATGTAAATTCCCAAGTAACAAATAACCGAGATTTCCACATTTCCCGAATTTAAACGGCTGCAAAGCTTACAAATTTCACGCTAGCTTCCTGAATTTCCTGGCCGCCAGGTGGCCGAGTTACCCAGTTTTTCCAGGCCTGCCATCAAATGTCCAGCTATGGCAAGTCACCCTAAAGCACTTCGTGCCCATGGATATCCCCATCTATGATGTATTCAGACCAGGGTTCCTGCTAAGGCCAATGACGCGCCATTGGCGCAGGAAATGGCGCAGGAGCATGGCAAATTGGCAAAGCAGGATTTTAAAATTGTGTGAGAACGATTTTTTTTCTTGTTTATTTAGCCAATTTTCAGACTTGGCGAGTGATTTTAGAGCAAGCACATTTTAGTACCTTATCGACTTTGGTAGAATTGGCACATGCCTTTGTAGGAACACTGATTCGGCCTCAGAAGAATTTCTTGATTTTCGTTTGCTGGATTTAGTTGGATAGATGCGGGTTGGAGTTAAATAACATCCCAGTTTTCATTTTCTCTCTGATATTAAAGGAGCATGCATGGTCCAATTGCCTCAACTTTTTTTTTCAAATTTTTCGAGATTTTGGTACCAAAATGTTGCTCATATTTTTCTATAACCCATATAAAATGTCATGGCTGACGTATGTTCCGTTTTGGAGATATATATGAAAATGTGTCTAATTAGGCCCATGGTAAAGATAATTAGACACATTTGGAGAAATATATGAAAATGTGTCTAATTATGCTACCCATAATTAATTTTATACAGTATTACGTATAGGCGGCTCGGAAATAAAAATTGCTCGTAAAATCAAAAATGGTTTGACCGATTCAGCTTGAAATTTGAAACTTACGACCTCTTGAGTAGGCAGACATCTTTCATTTATATGACATCGAAAACTTAATTGTGAAAAATCGGACCAAGCTCCTTTAAAGTTGTAGTGTTATGTTTTCTGATTTTGACCTACATTTACATCAGGCCTACATCTCTTCTGATGACTAGGCCTAAATAGCATTTGAAATCAAATTTCTAAAATGCTTCATTTTGCCATTCATAAAATCCACCAGCGAAATATGTGAAATGTCAAAGCTTCCATGCAGACACCATTCCACTGAATCCAGGGCAGCAACATGCTCCCAGCCAGTCGGGCTATTTATATCCGTAGCAAGCAATCTTTGGGGGACAATATTTGTATATATGGCGTGAGGTGGTTTCTACAGTCAAAACATTCTATTCCCGCCTTAAACCTAACACTGCTTGGTTTTCCTCGAAATGTCTTGCAGGGGGAGTGTGGTACAGGAATAGTTTATTCTTTTTTAAACACCATAAATTCATATTCCAGTGTTATAATATGCTAATAATAAGGAAATTCATCGAGAATTTTAAATCTTGATTTTTATTGGTGTTGGGTCATTTACAATCAAGCTTGACAAAATCTGTTTACACCTAAAAGTAAACCAGATAAAGAAACTACCTTTCTTGTTCAAATCCTCAATAAAACTAAACCCGCCTGTCTGATACTGGGCAATTTCAAGATATAGACCTCTATGCCTAAAACAAATTGCTCTCTGGTGATTTCCGATAAATCTGAAAGAATCTTCACCCCCTGTTATCACCTGACACTCAGGTCAGATATGGGGAGAGGGTGAGACTTGAAATGCTGAAAACACTTGCTTATGAAATGGAAATTTTGCTGAATTTCACCAGAAAACACTTGTCATCACAAGAGAAGTTGTATTACCTACTTATAGCTACCTACCTACCTATACTTTGATCAACACTAAATAGGTGGGAATTATGAGGCTTTTCTTCATTCGCAAGCAAACATATTCCCAGTTGCAAGCGCCGTAGATATTGATACGCGAGTCACACGTGCAATGCGCGCTGCGTCTCCTCTAGTTGTGCTGTGTCTGGCTACGCACGAGCTTATCTGTATCAATTCACGATGTGAAGAGGCCCGCCTATTTGGTGTTGATCAAAGTATAGAATGAACATGGGGGCAGGTAAGGCCTTGTACCCATCTATAGGTTGTTCCCCTGTGGCGTGTGCCCCTGTTCCATGTTCCATCATAAATTTTAAAACCTGTGCTCTGAAATCTATGGCTACATTGCCCCTTAATTCAGGGTTTTCTCGTTTTTGAAAATTTTCTTGTGTTAAAATTTCAGCTTCTTTATTCATTTTCAGCCCGTTTTTGACCTTTTTCCTGACTTTACGACGCTTTTCCTCGTTTTTGTCAACTGGCCTCTCACACCCCTGCTTAATTGTCATGCAACCGTACTCTGGCAACTAAATGGTAATTTGACTGAGAATGCGGCTATTGAGCCAGTCAAGCGTTGTTCTTTGCTTACGCACAATTTGGCTGCAAAATATAATCTGCGTATTGTGTTGTAGTCAAGTAATAGTAGCGCGCGACAGATCGCATGGCGGAGTCACCACACACTCACGCAGCGTCGGTTTAGGCTTGGCGCCCGAGTGGCGCAATCCCCTAACTTAGCCCAATTTTTAGGGTGCAAATAGACAAGTTTCCTATCTAGACTTTCTTTAATCTATGCATGCAACAAACACAGGGAGCATCTGGCACACACAAATTCAAAAGGTCACTAATACGACCACTAAGCAAAACAAAGGTTCATTGTTGTATGGTAGGGGACAACTGGGGACAACAGAACATTGAACAAGGGCACACACCACAGGTGAACAGCCTATAGATACAAGGCCTAAGAGAATCAGGTACCATAGGTAAATATGGGTAAATCCAACTACACCTTACTTTCAACTCAATATTCCACTTTGTGTACACTTTGTGTTTAACATGCAACCATGAATATGCTCGACTAAACCGATAAATCAAGTCAAAATCATCATACATTTTTCCCAAATCATGTTCTCGGATTGAATATGATGGGTTTAAATTGATTTAGCTGTTCAGACATTTAAATGTAACTAGAATACGCGGTTCTCGGGCCGCGCGGTTCTCGACACAGAGTGTCGATCACGATGCCTCCGCATTCCACCTTTGTAATCGGACGAAGTTGAGAATTTGACCTTTCTTTAGAACTATGACCCAAACCTTTGAAATCGGACAAAGTTGAAAATCTGACCTTTCTTTTTACCTTTGACCCCCAGTTTAAGGTCGGACGATGGGGTCTCCATTGACACTTTTGATCGCTGGTCCAAGACGAACATTTTGAGACCTTAACCTTTGAAATCTGACAAAGTTGAAAATTTGACCTTTGACCTCCAGGGAAAGGTCGGACGATGGGGTCACCATTGACACTTTTGATCGCTGGTCAAAGACGAACATTTTGAAACCTTAATATTTGAAATCAGACAAAGTTGAATATTTGACCTTTCTTTTGACCTTTGACCCCTAGGGAAAGGTCGGACGATGGGGTCACCATTAACACTTTTGATCGCTGGTCCATGACGAACAATTTGACATCTTAACCTTTGAAATCGGACAAAGTTGAAAAATAAGCAACATTTTATGCATAAATTATGCAAATTAGATACTTAATTAGCATATTTTGCGCTCAAATTGCAGCTTGCATAAGCGCAGCTCTATCCGCACCTACCCATTAAATTTCATGAATGTAGGGTGCACGGTTTGTAAAATATCACATTTAAAGCATTTTACGCATAAATTAAGCTACATTTTATGCATAAATTATGCAAATTAGGTACTTAATTAGCATATTTTGCGCTCAAATTGCACCTGGCACAAGCGCAGCTCAATCTCCACCTACCCACCAAATTTCATGAATGTAAGGTGGACAGTTTGTAAAATATGCCATTTAAACCATTTTATCCATAAATTATGCAAATTAGGTAGTTAATTAGCATATTTTGCGCTTAAATTGTCGATGGATTGAGTTTGGCTCTAGGTCTACCCAGGCATCAAATATCATTAACGTAGGGCATGCGGTTACGGAGATATGCATAAAATAAAATTCTGCTCCGTTAAGGAGATATTGCCCTTTGTATCTACGAAATTATAAAGGATTACATGCAAGAGCGCCATCTTAAAACGCGTTGTATTCGTTAATTAAATGGCCGATCGGGCCAATTTTCGCATATGTTATGCGCCCATTAAAATAAGGTGGGGTTAAAATTTTGAAGGGGTGGAATTTTAGCAAATGCTCCTTGTCCAATTATTTCTAAGTCCCTAAAATCACAAAAAAACACATATTTTCTGCTTAAAAACCGACTAAATTTGCATATTTTGCGCCGAAACTTTCAGAGAAAATTACTAGCAACCCTTACCACCAGTCCACCGACTTGCATTGTTCCACGCCTCACCAGTTCTGAGAAACGAGCCCGGACGGACGGACGGACGGACGGACGGACGGACAACCAGAAAACATAATGCCTCTCGCGGAGGCATAAAAATGAGCAAGTTTAACCGAATTTCAAATGCAGAAATCTTGTGCCCTGATCCAGTGACCACCTACCAGAGAACAAATGCAAGGACTAGGACATGAGCTACCGAATATTTGGTGCAACAAGTCTTATAATCTAATATATAATTCCAATGCATTTTCTAATAATGGAGACTTGGTGAAAAAAAATCAATACACCATTTTTGTATATGATGCCAAACATTTGATGGTTTACAACACCAAGCCTCCATTATTGATAAGAAAAAGCATTGGAATTGCTGTGATAACAAAGACTTGTAGCATCAAACATTTGGTAGCTGTTCAAGACTATAGTTTGGATCTAATAAACATTACCATGTGAGCTCATGTGTAAGCTTACAAGTCATTGAAAATGCTGACTTTCCATGTAAAAAAAATAAATTTTGTTTCATGCATGTACACGTCTACAGCAATTTTATTACGCGTAATGGATTAAGGCACTGCTGCCTACTTCTCTGCCATCAGGAAACCGTCACAATCATTTCACATTAACTTGGGAGAACTTTGCTGGCCAAGCGTGCACCTACCACAATTTTATTATGTGTAATGGATTTAAGCACTGCTGCCTACTACTCTGCCATCAGGAAACCGTCACAATCATTTCACATTAACTTGGGAGAACTTTGCTGGCCAAGCGTGCACCTACCACAATTTTATTATGTGTAATGGATTTAAGCACTGCTGCCTACTACTCTGCCATCAGGAAACCGTCACAATCATTTCACATTAACTTGGGAGAACTTTGCTAGACAAGCGTGCACCCTATCTGCACTAAGAATTGCAATGTTTCCCATAACAGCTTCCCAATATTGCTCGGGTTGACAAAGCAATGAGGACTAAATGCCTTGCCCAAATACATAAGCCGTAGCAGGGTTTGCGACCTACTGATTCTGAGTCCTGCACTGTTCCACTAGGCCACACAAGCTCCAGCGTGGAGGCCGAGTATAGCCTAACCTCCATCTACACCATCTTTGGTGTTCTTGAGACAAAATTTATACCCTGTGTATCATGATTTAAACATATAAAGCAAATGGTTTGTACTTTTAATGGGCTAAAACATATTTGTTTTAAAATACTTCCAATAAGTATGGTCTTTAAATACAACAAAGATGTGGGCTATTTTAAAAATAATGTGGAATTAGACAAAATACCATTCATCCAAATGTGTGAGTTCCAGGTTTACATGCAGAGGGACATAACAATTACAGCATTCCTTCACACACTAACTAGTCAAGTTTCTTAAAGAGTTGTGTGCCAAGATGCTGTAACTCAAAGTAAAAAATAATGGAGTTGCTGCCTTCTTACATTGAACTCAATTTGACACTGCAGAGAACACTGCAATGCATTTATCCCATGCTATGCATGCACTGAAAAAAATAAGGGGTGTATCTTGACACCTTTGAAGATACTGGCCATATTGATACCCAATAAGTGTCAGAAGACACCTCCTGGAGAGTCATTTTCCCCATTTCGATATCTTCTGAGAATTCATGTGACACCTCTATGGTGTAACTACACGTTTTGAGAATGCAAAGGTGTCAAAATACGGGTGTCACACTACACATTACACCCAAAGGGTGACATTCGAATTTCTTTGCGCTATATTTCTAAACCCTACACCCCAAAGGTGTCATTAGATCGTCATATATGACACTCCTGGTATGTACTCATGACACCATTAAGTGCTCAACTTGACACCCCACCGCGCCACAGCTGTCACGTGATCGAGTTCTAACTTTCTTTCGGTCGTCTGTGAAGTTGGCTACTGTCGCACTGCTGTCTTGTCGGTAAGTTTTTTGCATTCTTTACGGAATTTGTTCAAAATATTTCATATTGAGGTAACAGGCTTGTTAACTTGTAACTGTGCATGTGTGAGTCCATTGTGTGTGATCTATCGATCATTCGTTGTAAGTAAGTTAAGCTTAAGCTTAACTTACTTACAATGAATGATCGATAGATGAATGAAAAATTAATGTGGGATCATGGGGAGTACCAGCTTAGGCCTATATGTATGTATGTGGTAAAGCTTCCTGTGTACAATCTACGTACGTACCATACGTCCATGAGAAGATGTTATTTCATTGGTTCATCATGGGCTTGAAGATGTGAATGACTGTGGCACAAATATGAAATATTTTGAACTAATTCCTTAAAGAATGCAATAAACTTACCGACAAGACAAAGGACGGCTTTGATGGACGACTCAGATCATGCAGGCATGAAAATGTCAGTTTTATTGTTGGAATTCAAAAGATAGGGTCCATGGAGATGACAGTGTCCCTTTGTAGGTGTCTTCTGACACCCATGACAAGGGTTTCTCATGTAACCATCCAAAGGTGTCAATAATAAATTGACACCCTAAGGGTGTCTCGTGTCTCCTTTACACCTCTGAAGGTGTCATTGGACACCCTTAAAAATGGGTCCTCAGGCGAACATCCAAAGGTGTCAAGAGCAAATCGACACCCTCTAGGTGTCATGTCTCACCTTAAAGGTGTCAAACTGACACCTTCTGATGTTCATCTGAGGACCCAAATCTGAACACCCTTTTTGGTGTCAAATGACACCAATTTCTTTTTTCAGTGTGAGGTAAATCTTGAATTTGAAAATTACTTAATTTTTGTTCTTTTTTGTACATTTTTTTAATCACTAAACATAATTGGTTACTTCAATTTCTAGAGAATTTGTTACATGTTGTTGAATCTGAAAGATTGAGCACAATAGCCACTACTAGTTGAATTTTCACCAATTTGTCACACAAAATGGACCGAATTGACAATGTACCAAATACTTTAACATTTCTACAATGAAAGACAGAAAAAATATATTCTTCTAGCAAGCTAGCATCATATACTTAAAAAAAAATTATCTATGTATTTTTAATGTACATTTTCATGTAATTCAGCCTGTGGGCTGTCATATAAATTTGTTTAATTGAATTTGAATTTGAATTAATTCTGCTTAATGTAAATGACTTCATTACATGCTTTGAGAAAAAACAATTTGAAGTTGACCTTGGCTTCATTAATAATTCAGTATGATTTGATGACATTTTTAGTTCTGATATTTTACACAAAATTTGTCATATTTTTTTTCTTCCATTCTAGTGACAAGTATCATGACATGAAACTCCCCCACCCTGCCTTTTCTTTTTCCATGCCAGGTTTGAATGTTTGCACATATGTACACAGGTACCGTAAGGGTCCCAAAATGAAAATTGATTTTTTGGTCTCATCTGAAAGATTATATTTTAAGCTTTAAAATGACACCTTGCTTTTGGTTATTGGATGTTCGATTGCAAAGTTACATCCAAATTGGTAAAAGGCATCGGGCTGATTCAGAAAGCTGTAGTTCTGAGAAAATCGAGTTTGAAGTTTCTGTACTGGTAAAACTTGAATGGAGAAAGGATTTTTATCTCAGTTTTTAAAACATTTGTTTTATTGTTTTGGATGTTGGAACCTGATTAATATCATAGAATACACTTCAAAGGGAACGTTTCTGATGAAATTAGAAATTCGATCTTGGACATGATTTTTGACTATGCTCAGCTTCAATGGGCTGTGTCTCATAATTTACTATGCCTACCTTAAGGTACCTTTCAATATGACTGGTCACATATTGCCTACACGAAGAATGTAGACTAAGTGTTTAGACCTACTTTCAGATCGAGAAGTAGGTCATTTAACTAGGTCTAAATTAAAAATGATGTCTGCTCTCTCCCATTGAAATTTGCATTTCCATATTATTTAGTGTCTATTTTTGTTTTTGCTAAACAGCATTCTCAGACTTACCTGTAATTAGTTTGGTATTTCAAAGCAAATATTATTTGAAATGTCCCAAGTTTATCCAATAGTTAAGTCTTCTCTAACACAATCTGAAATAACAAAAATAAATAAATAAAAAATAATTAAAAATGTATATTGATAAATTATTAAGAATCTCATCAATATAGGCAGGAGCGGACATCCGGGCATCTTGTTTACATTGTACATCCCAGATCCTTGGTCCGATAGCCCAGTGAAAACAATTGCCGACTTCCCATTCAACTCTATGCAGAAAATGACGGCTCTCAAAAATTTTGATTGATTCTAGCAAATTTTCAAAATATTTTGATTCCCAAATCATGTGAGATGTGTGGTATTCAAACTACAACAAGATGACAAACAGATTATCATTTAACAGATTTCCTGCTCGCTAAAAAAAGAAAAACGAAGGGATGTTTGGCTGAAGTATTGATTGTTTTTACCGCGCACAAAGTCCAACACAAGTTATTTTGTAGATCATTGTGCTGCGTACGATGTAGATCCGCTTTTGGCTATTTTCCAATAAAATGTAGTTCTCTCGAACGAACAGTTACTAGCAGTGTGTTTAGTCCATCTAATAGGACCATGCGACGCCCCGCTGCTCGCTGCTCGTGGTCCTTTTAAACGGACTAAATACTTCTCGTAACTGTTCGTACAAGTTATTGTGACCAAGCTATTAGGAAGACCTGTTTAAAACTAAAACAACAGAAAAGTCAAAATCAACAGAATACAACAGGGCAGAGAGCAGAGCTCGGTGAATCACTGAAGCCATCATTGTGTCACCATGGTCACTTAAAACAATCACAAATGTCACAAAACAAACTTATTTGCCATTTATTTTTAATATATATCATTTAAGTATTTTTTTGAAATATGAGACCGTCCATCCCAAACCAGCCGTAAATGTAGCCTTTTGTCATTTTCACTTTTTTAAATATTTGCAAAGATTATGTTGTAAGGGTTAAAGTGACACCTCAATGACTTTCACTCGATTTCCAGAAGTCAAGTCAAGGTCCGTCAAAAGGTTGTCCAGGGGTAAAATGTATACCTGAGATAAACGCATTCAAAACCCTATATTTTCTGTTGATTGTCTTCAAAATATACAGATATATTTCATATTTCCAATTGTTTTCTTGAAATGAAACTTTGCTGGTGTTTTGAAAAATGAAGTTTGTTGCATTTACGGCTTGTTTGAGATGGACGGTAACATACATGCGGGACCCGGGCATTTAAGGGACAATACCTGGGACTGTTACCATGGGATTACCAGAAAGTTATGCCCCGCTAACTTGGACTGTACCTGGTCTGTACCTGTGACCGTACAATTTAGTTACCAGGCTACCCGGGCTGCATACCAAAATGTAGCCGAGGCTGTTACCCAGTTGTTACAAGCTGATTTCACAGCAGGAGAATCAACAGGGTATGATAGAGTATGATATGATGAGAGTCCTGGCTGGAAAGGGTGGGGACAGTACCCGGGATATGACAATAAATCCCGGCTGGCATGGGTGGGGACAGTACCCGGGATATGACAATAAATCCCGGCTGGCATGGGTGGGGACAGTACCCGGGATATGACAATAAATCC
>JXSR01S067224.1:120189-135057 GCA_000969725.1 Ophiothrix spiculata | reverse complement strand
GCTGTGCCCAGATCCCCGTTAGGAGGGCTTGCACCTAACAGACGCATGAATTACTTAAAGGGACTGGCCTGGATTCCACTTAGAATTAAAAACTTAGACCAGACTGTTGGTATCTCTCAATTTCTAATACAAACATTTGATCCTGTGCACTTTTTTTAAACAAATCAACTCTAGTTGTAATGTAAATCTGACATGCCTTTAGGAACTTTCAGTTTAAAGTTGACAGAACCATGCAAACTCGTGACTGATATGACAATACCGTTCCCACCACACTAGGTGACCTGTATACAGATCACTGACCATTTATTATACCGGAGTGGTACCAACCTATGTTTTCCCAGGATTTTCTTTACTTCTTCAATCTCAAATTCACTGATTTCTTTTTAATAGCTGCCTTTGCTGCTAACCTGGAATAATTTTATAGGCAACTTTATACAACAACCATTATTGAGTTTGAATATAACTAAGCATGGCCTAGACTGTTGCGGTATATAATTCAAAATTCAGGATTGCACTAGCGAAGGAATTTTTTTTTAAATTATGTCAATATCATTATCACAACTTTTTTGCAATTTTTCCTCCAGCCAGATTATTTGAATCTTGATCAGTTTTCAACCTGTTTCTTGAATGAGACTGAAACCATAACAATTCACTATTATCAATATCATAATAACTTAAAAGCTAGTTAATAGGCTTTATTTACATTAACAAACATTACTTGTTTATGTATTTTTTGTTTGTTTTGGATTTCAAACAGCTATTAAAGGAGCCTGGTCCGATTGCCTCAAGTTTTTTTTTCAAACTTTTTGAGATTTTGGTACCAAAATATTGCTCAAATTTTTCTCACAAGCCATGTGAAATTTTACGGCTGAGTTATGTTCGGTTTTGGAGATATATGAAAATGTGTCTAATTATGGTAACCATAATTAATTTTGCATAGTAACGTATAGGCGGCTCTGATATACAAATTTGCCCATAAAATCAGAACTGTTTGACCGATTCAGCTGAAATTTGAAATTTAGACCGCTTGAATGATCATCTTTTATATGACATTGAAAACTAAAAGTTGAAAAATCGGACCAAGCTCCTATAACCTCCAGATCTCACTAAATCTCACTTTAGAAAATCCCGAAAATCTCACTTTAGAAAGTCCAGATACGTCACAGAGGGGGGTTATATGCAGGGACCAAATCGCTGGCCGGGCAGCGTCTCCGCGGTGGCTTGCTAGGGGTATCACTCGATTGGGAAACGGGAGGTCACTGGTTCGAATCCTGGTGAAAACGCACATTTTTCACCACCCTTCCCTTTTCAAGGAGATAGGCTAGAAACGAGAAAAGTTTCATGATCAGTTAGGGTTAATTAATAACCACATAACCCTAACTGATCCAGATCTCACTAAATCTCACTTTAGAAAATCAGAACTGTTTGACCGATTCAGCTGAAATTTGAAATTTAGACCGCTTGACTGATCATCTTTTATATGACATTGAAAACTAAAAGTTGAAAAATCGGACCAAGCTCCTATAACCTCCAGATCTCACTAAATCTCACTTTAGAAAATCCCGAAAATGCGCTAAGTCCAGATACGTCACAGACGGGGGTTATATGCAGGGACCAAATCGCTGGCCGGGCAGCTTCTCCGCGGTGGCTTGCTACAGGTATCACTCGCTTGGGAAACGGGAGATCACTGGTTCGAATCCTGGTGAAAACGCGCATTTTTCACCACCCTTCCCTTTTCGAGGAGATAGGCTAGAAACAAGAAAAGTTTCATGATCAGTTAGGGTTAATATAGGAATTCCTCAAGGTTACATATTAGGCCCTATACTTTTTATAACATTTGTCAATTGTTTGCCTGAAGCTGTAAATATTTGAAAAACTGTAATGTATGCAACTGATATCTCTTCATGTTTTAAAGCAAAGAGTATTTTAGTAAAAATTTTCCTTTTTTTCATATTAATATAGCTAGGATTATACTTCTGGCAGATTTTATAACACTGGTGAAATTGTTTTCTTAGTCACTTATATGATCAGGAAGTTTGGGTTAGGACAAGGTTTTTTTTCTCCAGCCTGGCAGGGAAAGGTTTTTTTTTGTTTTTTTATTTTTAGTTGTAGATGGGGCATTTTTCATTCCCCAGTGGGTCAAGTTTTTTTTTTCCCCTTTGGGTGGGTCAAGTTTTTTTTTTCAAAAAACTTCCTGCTCCCCCCCTTGAAGTCTAATGGTGCGTCCCTAACGGGTGCCGTTTGGCTGAACGTCATCTTTACTGCAAGTTTTTACCTACTTACATGTACACATATCAGAATATCACAATTTTTGGCGTACATGGGGAATAGAGTCTCTAGATTATACATGAAACTTTACTAGTGATTTACGTCCATTATCAAGGTCAAAATTACATAAATAGACTACTTCAAAAAATTGACGCCTTTTTCGCCGAAACCTCATAATTTTATGATGTTCGAACGATTCGACTGTTTTCAAATTTTGACAGATTGTAGGCTTGATACTTTTTATTGAATTACAAATAAATTATAAATATGTTGTGTTGATTTTGAATGATAATGTAACAAACCCGCGTTGTTTTGCCCGCAAAATCGGACGTGAATTACGACTCTTGAGTTCGCCCTGTTTGAGCTGTGAATTGCCTGTTTTTAGTATCTACATTATCTACATTTTGTCCAATATACATACGCATTCGCATAATTTACTTACAAATTGAGCATTCCAAATGAGGCAAAAATTGAAATTTTTATGTAAACAAAAGAAAAATACGGCATTCTATTGTTTATGTTTTAGATCTTAGTTCACGATCGCAACGCTGTCTGCATAGCTCAGCAGTAGATCCCTCGCCTCGTAATGCATGACTAACCCTTGCCTTAATCCATGGTTCGAGTTCCCGCAAAGGCAGTGGAAACTATTTATCTTTTCATGATTTAAAAATAGTAAGGATTCACATTTTCGTGAGCAGATGGATTCCCTTTACCCTTAAGCACCTTCTCAACTTGTGAAATTGGTAGAATTGCAATAAGTTCAAAATCCTTTTAAAGGGAAGGTCAGGGAAGACTGGTACACACCATATTTTATTATCACTGAACAATATTTGACTTTCTCATCATTTTTACAATAATCTGCGTGCAAACAAACATAATGACCGGCCCATACCATACCTTTGAGATAAAGAATTCCCAGGTATGAATTTGACAAATTGATAAGATTTATTCATTTGTTTGACCCAGATTACAATTTGCAAATGGCATAAATTCTATTATGCTCCAATCATGGAAATAAGTAGAGAACCAGCTTCATAATTTTACGAAAAGAATCATACGAAAAATACAAAAAAAAAAAATAATAATAATATTTAATAGGCCAGATTTTTACGATTAAAAAATTACTCTCTTCTAAAAGTGAATACAGACAAACACATTTTAATTAGATTGCAAGAAAATGTAACATCTGCTGGGTTATTTTGGACTTAATTTTGATCTATTCAATTAGGCCTAAATATATAAAGATTGCTTGTGCCAAATCCAAATTCTGCAGACCTGTGCTCATCAAATTGAGATGTATAGCATCTAAGCAGGGCTGGATGACATACGGCTGATTAGGTAAAAAAAACAATTCTAAAAGGAATTTTAAAGTAAAGAGTTTTTGGTATTAGTACCTGAGAGTTACTTGTTAATAAAAGTGTAAATTTCATCATTTGTTTGAGTATTTGTTATGGAAATAAAACTGACCAGGTAAAACATTTTTGACAGGATAAATATTTACTTAATTTTGAAATAATGTTGATAACAAAAAATAGATTGCTCTTTGATAGGCTCAAAGGGTGATTTAAGTAATTTTGATAATTATCTGGGTAGCGCTGACACTTGTTTTGTGCCCTGTCTAAAAATCACCTAAATGATACAGCATCATGAACATGGTGATTCACTTTCATAAATTGTAGGTCTCCCAAACAGTCCCATGTTGTGCTATCACTTTATTTGAAAATGCATTGCTACTCCACAGGCTGGCAGTCTTTAGTAAAAGCTGAACCATTTACTTAAAACAGCAACGATCAATACAACATCTAAATAGATTAACAGTCTTGAGGTTAAGACCCTCCTGGAGTCAGTCAAACATTTGAACCATCTCCAGATGCAAGTTTCCCTTGAAAATACTCCATTACGCTAAAGGAGCTTGGTTTGGTCCGATTGCCTCTTTTCGAGATTTTGGTACCAAAATGTTGCTCATATTGTTCTCATAATCCATGTGAAATTTCACGGCTGAGTTATGTTCCATTTTGGAGATATTTATGAAAATGTGTCTAATTATGGTAACCATATTAATTTTACACAGTAACTTATAGATGGCTCTGAAATATAAAATAGCCCATAAAATCAAAACGGTTTGACCGATTCACCTGGAATTTGAACCTAAGACCTCTTGAGTGGTCATCTTTCATATGACATTGAAAACTAAATTTTGAAGAATCGGACCAAGCCCCTTTAATTTTGTGATCCTTGTTAACCGACCTGACTTGTGTAGTAAATTGAACTCTGGATAGCTTCATATGACCCCTTCACAACCTTTGACCTGATGATGTGTTATATACTCTGGGCAGGTGTTCTGACCAAGTTGAAAGTCATAGAGCATTCCTAAGCAAACTGACCTCTCGTTACCCTCGCATGACACTTTAAGACATTTGACCCAAACCAATGTGCTATATACTCCGGACATTTTTTTTACAGGAAAGCAGGTAACGCAGCGGTACGACCCTCGCTTTGCACCAATGAGTCCATGGTCCATGACTGTCGCAGGTTTGATCACCGGTCTCGGTGCTGTAAGTGAATTATTTATCTATTTATTTATTTATTCCTAATGGCTCATTCCAGTGAAAACTAAACCTTTTTTTATTTCAAGCAAAAAATCAGCTTTTTTATTCGACCATATGAGCAGTTTTTTCAGTCATACGTTTGTTTCTCGGTATGTGAAAAGTATTTTCTAATCAGAAATTTTGAATTTTTTCTACCCGTGCATGAATGAGCACATGTTTTAATTCAAAAATGTCACAAACGTTACCAAAAAGTTACACCAAAATGTCACAAACGTTACCAGACGTTACCAAACAAAATATTGCATTAAAAGAAATCCTGACGATAGAATTTCCTACCACTTTTATGATCTATTTGAAAATATGTTACCCATCATCTGTGAAAAGCGCAATAAAAAATTCGCTAACATGTCAGAGAATTTTTACTTTGAAGTCATTTGGAGCAAAAAAACATTTCCGTGCGAGGTCACAAACGTTACCGAACGTTACATTAACTTTATTCAGTATTTTGGCAATTATTTTAATCTTTAAACACATGCATGTCTTGATCCTACCAGTGAGCACCATTATCAACAACAAACTCGTTGATATAATGTTTAGGCTAATGAAACTCGATTTAATTCCCGTCACCCGCCCGCGTTATGAAATTACCCCCGCGTTTTGTGAACCAGATTCAAGAAAAAAATCATTATTTGCTAAAAATTGTCTTTTCTCATTCTTGGTTCAATGAAAACATTGCTTGAGGTGCATAAAAATCATTATCTTTGTTACATAGCAATTTCCATGTGGAAAACTTCAAATCAATACCAGTGTCCACTTTAGCATTTTGTATTCTGAAATGACCGCACAGAATATAATGGGGGTTTTTTGGTGATATATGAAAAATGGGAAGTAATGAATAATGAAAATGTTACCTCATTATGATCAGAAAAAAATGTTACGGGAAACCGGGAATCGAGTTTCATTAGCCTTATGCTAGGTTCTGTGGCCATTTTAAAGTTTTTTCGGTCACAAACGTTACTTTGGAATCACCCTAATACTTCTAATTTGTATCCTACTTTCTTATCAATTAGAATGCGTGAAGGCTAGGGGACCAGCTACTTTTTATTTAGATAGAAAAGAGGTACAGTTTTCGTCACATCAGAATCATGAATTGAACAAAATAAATAATGTAGTACAATGGTATTTTAAAACTTTCATAAATAGTAGGTCTAATTAAATACCCCATTCTCATTTTATAACAAAATAAAATCAATTATTATGGTTCACAGACATACTAAAAACTTATTTACAGCAGACCAAAACTATGCCTGGAAGTATCAATTATTGTTTTCTAAGAATCGTTCTTTATAACAGTTATTACACATTTTGATATTTAAGAAAACATGTGCTTTTCAATCATTCTGACAACATATAGGCCTATATCTTTTCTCCTTTACGTCATTATAGGCCTAACTCATATAATTTTCAGGGAATTCAAAAATAGAGTGTGAACTAATTAAATCTCAGACGGATGACATTTCCAATTTGTTTGCTTGGGTGGAGCGTAGACCAATACTTTGATTAAACCATCTTCACATACTTTTCCACAGGCTTTTCCATTCAAAGGTCTATTATCAAAACATACCTTTAAATTCTATAAACTATCACTCAGCAATAGAAAAATCCATCCAGATATATTCCATGATAGATCCAGAGCACGAATGGTATTCCAGCATGTTTAAAACATTTAGTCCCGACAATCAAAAATATATGCTACGTTCTGGCACAGCAAACAGTGTGATGTGAGCTACTACCCCAAAACTCTGTAAATGGAAACCCGTGGGAACTGGTGATGGTCCGTGGCTAACAACAAGTCGTGGGAAATAGCAGTTCCAGCAACTGGCCACCACCCCCTCTGTACAACCACTGCTTGACAAGTACAAGGTGAAATCTGATCTGACCCTGGGTTCGTTCACTGTGACTTTGACAGTCAGTTTCTCACAGGCAATGTCACACCATATTGGAATACCAAGTTCAGTTCCCATAAATAATGAGCAATTTACTGTGTGAATAGTTTCTGGTGCAATGGTTATGTATTACAAATAAGTTTGGCAGTATTTTTACACAGAAGTCATGTTTAAAGATAGGCTATCAGAATGTTTGAAATTAATCAGTCGAAAAGGTTTTCATAAATTTCAATGTGTTTAAAAATTCATTAATGTGGGCCTAATTAAATTGTGGTTTTTTTAAAGCTGACTGGGCACAAGGCCCGGGGGACCGCTCCAATACTTAAGTGGTACTCATGCTCGTCAGAACACTTCAAAATTAGACCCTTAATGGCGTAATTGCTGAGTGAAAAATACACCCCTAAATGGTGCAAGATGATAGAAATCATACCCCAAATGGCGTAACAGTGTATGATTGTAATACCTTTTTCTTACAAATTAGGCATTAAAACTTACACCATTGAAGTTTTTTTTTGATCATTTATATGGAGTCATGCTTATTTTCTCTTGTTTAAAGATAATTTTAAGCAGAACATGAACAGCTAGATCATCATCTGAGTGTCATAAATTGAAAAGTGACCCTTAGTGGCAGAGGTAGCTTGAATTTACAACCCTTAATGGCGTAAATTGTGCTAAAAACTACCCCTTTTTCCAAAGAAGTAGACGCCACTGGTGGGTCAAAATCAGACCCTTTTACACAATTTTTTATGATGAGCACGAGTACCAATTGCCATCTAGAGCGGTCCCCCCGGGGGACAAGGTTTTTGGTTCAAGGAGCTTGGTAGCCCATTTAGATGGACCTCACAAACGACCACTGTAGGCTTCGCATTCGCTTGTGAGGTCCATCTAGATGGACTAGGAGCTTGGTGGATTTTTCAATGTTTGGATTTCACTTTTATCCTGGGAGATAACTGATATTTGTGCCTGATTAACCACCCATGTGCTCAAGCCTGTATTAAAAGGGTGGGGTGTAGTGGGGCCGTCGCAACTTCACCCCCCCCCCCACCCCAAATTTGACAATATACCAAAAAGGTTCACCAAAAAGGCCTACAAATAGGATCCCCAATCACAAAACAATTTATAATGTTCATTATGAGGTTAAAATACTACATAAACGTTGAAAACCTTGTTTTTATTATTTTTATTTTGCTTGACAGTTTCTCAAAAATACTTACAAAATAGGTTAGCAGCCAACTAGAGTTAGCAGGGTTTCATGAATATGGGTCCAGGCCTATATGAGAAAGAAATTCTTGTTATGATGTTTTTAAAGTTATATCATCCATAGTCCTGTAAGCACCAGTGCAACTCAGTCACCAGTAAATATATCTGACACCCCTGCAAACTAGTGCTGTAATCGATAGGCTTTTTTTGACAATCCCACAGGAAGCATTGCATGATGGGATATACACGGTATCTTCTCTTGTTTGATACAGTTCCTACTGACAAGTGTAAGCTTAACAGCGAAAAAAATACGCATCATACATACAAATGGTACGATATGAACATCGACAAATTCGCAATTTGATCGTGTCTTCATATGGGGAAATGATCAAATTTAGATTATAATAAGCCTCCTCAGTTGAAACAAATTTTTGACGATGCGGTCGCCATTTTTCATGCGTATCAATATTTCAACCACAGAGATTCACACTTTCGGGATATACATCTGGGGCCTATGGGCAACCACATGCATATAGCTTTTGGTATGCAGTACTGCACAAACATTTTATAAACGACTGACGAATCTGGACAATAATAGCTGCTTTGAACACTCACTCGGTTTAAATGTACAATGTCACACCCACATTTAAGGCGAATAGGAAGCAGCTCTTTCTCCTATTTCAAGCATTTGCCTTGGCCTTGACGTCGTTTAGTATCGATAAGTATACTTTTTGTGTATCGACATGTCTTGAAAGTTTTATAAATATTCTGAGCATCGATACATTAGACAATTGATTACAGCACTACTGCAAACATCTCTAAACTTTCTCCAAAACATATCAATGTCCCTTCCTCCCCCCACACACACACTCAAAACTGGTCTCTTGTCCAGCTTTGTAGTCACTGCTCCTAGGGGGGTAACTGGGTATTCTGAGTGGGTAACCACCCACGTTACCAAAAAGGTGAGAACTGGACAGGTCTCGAAACTTGAAATATAGAGTATCAAAATCGACCTGGTGCTCTGCAAGTCTCACATAGGGTATAACATTTGGCTTGTAAGTCTCTGGTAGGGTACCAAACTAAGAAATACTAGTTAAATTAATAACAATGGTGCCTTAAATTTCCAATAGAAGTGTTTCAAATACCTAGAAACATTTCATAAAATTGTTCAAATGGTGTACAGATACATTTTACCTATTATTTCTTGTAATAATTATTTTGTCACATTTGCATCTAGAGTATTCATTTGAACAGGTATGGTCTAGGATAACATTTCTATTCAAACAGATATGGTAGATTTATGGTCTCAGATAGGTATCATTTCCCAAATTTTTACCAACATAGGGGGGCATCATGGTTACCTGGATACAAATATCAGTAACCCCCACCCCCAAGGGGGGGGGGTCACTGCTTTGGAAGGGCACACAATTTGCTGGCCTTATATGTGCCATTAATATTGTTAGACCTTTTTTTAGCAATTTCCTTGATTTTCAAGTCGAGTACAGGAATCAAATATCAACAGATTTCAAGCAGACCAAATGCACAATTTGTTATCAGCATTCTAGAGACAAATCCAGGGACTTGATTCCAAAGCAACATGCAATACAATGGCACTGACCCCTGCTTTGAACTTGAACACTCTACACTTGTTCTGTCTCTCCTAACCTTTTCCAATCTCTATCAAAAGATGTATTGTCCCACCTGTATGAACACAAAAAAGACCAATAATCATAGGAATTTAGGCAACAAAAGAATCAGCATTTAATCATAATGACCGTATCAACGATTCCTTTCTCTAAATTGGTTGGACTGCTCAGTTACTTTGTAAGTAAATTTTCCATTAAAAATATACTTGTTCAATAAGACAAAAAATACCTGCTAAATATTTTTATAGATACAACATTAGGACCTAGCTTGCATGCTGATAATACGCCGGGGAAGTAGTAACGTCACATTTATGATATTAAGCCCAACACGTGCGATCTGGACCCAAACTAATGATTATGTCCACTGATCATACGTATTAACAGTATAGGCGTACGTAAACATACAAATGAGACTGATTTTTCTCGGTTGAAAAACAAAAATAACGACAGGGGTCTGGCTTGTGATCACAACCTTTAGCACAACAGGTCTGCATGTTTTCCCTTATTTTTGTTTTAGACTAATGTTATGGTATCAATTAAGAGTCTGACTTTTTTCCCCATAGACTCAACGTGTGGCAACAATGGTCACACTGTTTGTTTGGGTCCAAAACGCACGTGTTGGGTGATTAACATAAATTATGACGTCAGTACTTCCTCGGCGTATATTGATTTTATAGACTAATACATTATCTTCAACAGTTTATACCAAAATTATGACATTTCATATGATCATTGAAAAGTTGTGACAAAATTTGATGCACAATGTACATCTCATCCACACCAACCGCATTTAGGCCCATTTTCATCTCTTGCTAAATTAGCTTAAATTGACTTTAACTTGTTATTAGCGTTAATGATCAACATGATTTGGATTAATTCCAACTTGTTTTTGATCAACAATAACTAGCCTTTAAACATATCAGATTTATGAAATTTCTATAGATTTTTAAAGGTGCAATTCATGATTTTGATGTGGCCTCTTTTCTAGCTAAATAAAAAGAAGAGTACAACATAAATGTATACTGAAAATTTCACTTGATTCCGACTGTTCGTTTCCAAGTTACAAGCTTTTCAGCATTTTGAAAATACCCATAGACTACTGTGTTGTAATTACTGTCGGGGCCCCGACAATAATTAGAAAATGACACATTTTCTCACTTTTCTCAAAAATGCAAGCACATATGAAAGATTTCTTTTACCACTTGAGGATTCTTGTAAGCTAAAAAACTCAAATTTGATAGAGGTGACCTTGAGGATGAAAAGTGGATCATGAATTGCCCCTTTAAGAAGATATGACAGAAAAATGGATGCAAAATTTTCATGATGCCTCAACCACACCCGCCTCCATCCCTGGCTAATTAGCTTTAACAGGTTATTAAGCTTAATTAATCACTTCATTTGGGTTCTTTTCTTAATTTCTTGAACGACAAATAAATAAAATCATAGATCGTTGAAAAGATATGACA
Source organism: Ophiothrix spiculata (assembly GCA_000969725.1). Classification (NCBI taxonomy): domain Eukaryota; kingdom Metazoa; phylum Echinodermata; class Ophiuroidea; order Amphilepidida; family Ophiotrichidae; genus Ophiothrix; species Ophiothrix spiculata. Next base: position 123,982 of record JXSR01S067224.1, on the reverse strand, counting down.
AAAATTGATGCATAAATCATTCTCAATGTAACAAATCCACCTTTTACCACACCACTTTTTTCGTAATGCTAGAAAGGTGTTAAAATTGAGCTTATTTGTTCAAATATCAAGACACTGCTTTCCTTTTAAAGGATTCTTTTAATTTTTGATGTTTTTAACGTCGTAACTGTCCTCAAACCAAAATCTATCTATATCACATCGAGTTAAAGACAGCAACTGAGTGTGTAGTCAACATCTACCAAGGATAAACCTGAACCCCTCAGGCTCTCCTCAACTTTAAAAAAAAAAACCTCCCTCCCAATTCACATGAGAAACCTTTGGACGAGAAACAACTTATTTTTTTATGCGGCCTTTATCTAGACACATTTTTACTTATCTACGAAATGGGACATGTTTCAGCCATAAATTTGCTCATGAATATTGAGAAAAATATTTGAAAATTTTAGTACCAAAATCTGAAAAAATGCTGCCCAATTAGATTGGGCTCCTTTAATATAGAAACAAAGAAAATACTAATCCTTTTTCACTAACTTCCAACTTCCAATGACGTAAGCATATCTACTCAAATGATACAGGCTAGTGATCAAAATACTTCATTTAAAATCACTGTCACTAATAGCAACAAATAAAACACAAATAAGAGAATTCTTTCCCACGGTGGGAAACCACTATGGAGTGCTATCCCATAGAGCTATTTTTAGTGTCCAGGTATATCCCAACAATACATAACACTGAAGTGCTAATTCCTGGTCTTTTGATTTCCCAACCTTCATTACCGGTGAGCACTTAAATCCTGAATATAATAGTTCTCATAGTATTCAAAAGAGGTCATGGCAGACCTTTAGAAATTAAATAATGATTAAAAACATAAGCACACAAATAGTTAAGAAGTTTGACTAATATACAAAACAAAAAAAGAAGGAAAAAATTATGCCAGATTTGAGGACAAATTATTCAATCTGGAGTCCAATAAATATGTTAAAAAGTTTCAAGGAGGTTCTCTGATAAATAAATAGTGATTTTCATCAAAATACCCAACTTTCAGATTTTTTCACATAGTGTTATAGTGTTCCTATTTACCAACCCTGTAAATTGCGACCAAATCGGTCGCATTTGCGACCAAATTCCGGGCTGATGTGACCATGCCTCTTCTTGCAATCGCCATTTGCGACCAAATAAATTACTAATTGGTCGCCAGTGAAAGCTTAAAAACGTCCTATAAGATTACAAAACCATTCAATTCTGATCAGCCTTGCACACTCTTAAAATACTCTTTAATGTAATTATGTTTAGAACAAACAAAAATATCATTTTTAGTCAGAATTATAAGTGAAATTAAGACTTTGAAAAATCGCTGACTAAATGGCCAACAAAATCCAAAAAGCAAAAATTAAAACATCTGTCTCTTAAGTCCAAATACGTCATAGATGGGGGATATATATGGGCATGAAATGGCTGCCATGGCAGGCCATACTCAGTGGCTTGGCATAGGTGGGCATGGGGATTTCCCATTTTTCAACTCTTAAATGTTTGTTAAAAACGGGATGTGCCGTATTTTCAGGTTAAGTAAAAAAAAACTGCCTCCGTCCTTATTCAAAAGGTTAGGACGAGAAACTAGGGGTTTTTTTTTACTTGGCCTTAGTCTAATAATGAGATTGAAGATTTTGGGCCTAGCAATATGCAAAAATATTTTGGTTCTATCACATTGAAACATAAAAAGTGTTCAAGCTATTTGCAACTGCAGGTGTTATGAATCCAAACGAAGGTTAAAGGTCAAATTAAGTACAACAAGGAAAACCCTGCAAGCACATGACCTTTTCAATGACCCCTGGTTAGAAACTAGAGAGAACCTGCAGGGATACAGTCCATCTTTGTCACATATAACAAACAAAATTGCCAACATATATGGCACAGAAATGACAAACTCGCCAGAGGGAGTCGGATTGGTATGATTTCCAACAGATTTTCACGTCATAGATTTGGATTTCTGCGAATGTCCTATTTTTAAACTAAAGCACAAAATAAAAATGAAGAGGTTAGTTGGTCAACAAACTGTTTTCTCAAGGGCTAGGACTGCATTAAAGGAGCTCAGTCCAATTTTTAAAAATTTAGTTCACTAAAGAAGTCTAAATTTCAAATTTCAGCTGAATCGGTCAAACCGCTTTGATTTTATGAGCATTTTTGTATGTCAGAGCCACTGTATAAAATTAGTTATGGTTACCATAATTAGACATATTTTCGTACATATCTCAGAAACGGAACATAACTCAGCCATGGAATTTCACAGGGTTTATGAGAAAAATATGAGCAATATTTTGGTACCAAACTATCAACAAGTTTGAAAAAAAATTGAAGCAAATGGACCATGCTCCTTTAACTGCATGCAAGATAGATAGACATTGGAAGTCCAAAACAAAACAAAAAAATGAAAAGTAATGAAAGATAGAGATGGCGCTAGTATAGTATTGCGTAGGGCATCTAGGGGACACCCTAAATTACTGCCAGCTCAGTTGTTGGACGTCCCTCAGACACCCTAACTAACATGAAGTATAACTATTTTCACTACAACTTACCTTCCAAAACACTATCACAGGCAATGTATACAGTTCATACAGGTCTATTATGCTGATGTTTCATTGAATATATAGAATATTTCTAAAGATAAATTTAATCTACTTTGGAAGTCAGTTTACAGGTAAAATGCCTTCAGCCTGGGGCGGAAAAAGTGGTCCGATTGGAAAGGGTTAAAGTTGTAGTGAAAAATTGGTTTTTAGGGACCGTTCATTATTTACAGGGGAGGGGGGCCGGAAGAAACATAGGGGTGGACATGTAATTTTATTTGGTCGGTAGGGGGGGTTGTGTAAATTGTTTGTGTTAAACAGGGGGGTCATGTAAAACTTGCGTAAACTTTATCTCTTGCCTGATGTTTGACCAATGTAAGCCTGATTTTGAAATTTTAAGGTAAAAATTCTAAATTTTTAGCATTTATAGTACTTACAAATTTGTTTCAAATTCTTGCAAAGTTCACACAAAAATGTACACGGTATCAGAATAACCTTAATTCTAAGGAAAGATTAAGTAAAATGGTACATGTTATTTGGGAAAACTACCCTTTTCTACAACATATTCCACAGTGGCAGCACCACGAGGGCAAATATACTTTTTTGACCCCCTTTGCCCTTCCCCCCCCCCTTAGAAAAAAGCTTCTAGGCGCAAATTGCTCTCAATCGCCCCTTATTACTGATCATTTTGACATAAAATTTACAAATTTTGCATGCTTTGCACGTTATTTTAGACAAAATTAGGCGTTTTTAAGCCCAAATAACCCAATTTGTCCGAAATTTTTGCGCGTACTAATTTGTTTCAATCTCCCCTAGAAATTTGTCTTTCCCACCCCTGTTTGACCCCCCAGAAATGAGATGCTAGTGCCACTGCTCTAACACTGAACGTCCCCATTTTGTTCTGCTGGAAGCAATTGCGTATCATCTTTGACTAATTACTCCAACTGAACTTTAACTTAAAGGCAAATGCAAATACATAGGATGTTCTAAATGGTCTAGTAAAAACAATTTTTTCTCCACTAAAGAAGGCGCATCAAATCTGTTGAAAGCAAGAAATTTTAAAGGGAATTCGGTGCTCGCAGCCAATTTGATCTGACTGCCGTGTGAATCCCTTGCCCCAATACATTGAATTGTATGATTCGGGGGTACATGCCCTTTTACAAGGGGGGGGGGGGCATGTAAAATTTATGAGCGGAATTTCGGTGCTCGCAGCCAATTTGATCTGACTGCCG